>VZUI01034831.1:0-26518 GCA_013401135.1 Cettia cetti | reverse complement strand
AAAGGAAAGGAAAGGAAAGGAAAGGAAAGGAAAGGAAAGGAAAGGAAAGGAAAGGAAAGGAAAGGAAAGGAAAGGTATTTTTACACTTTATTTATAGAAGTTCAACCACAATGCAACAAGGACTCAATTAAAATATAGCAGAAAAGTTCCTGAGAACAGACTGACACAGATGCTTTCCTTAAAAAGTAATGGGGTGGCATACAAATATTCTGGAGACAGTATGGTGTAGAACAGCCCTTTGTTATCAGGACTAGATGAATTCTCTATTGCTTTTTTCAAGAACTGCTGCAGTGAGGTAAATTCCCTCTTCCCACTTCCAGGAGCTTCTCCATATTTCCTGTATGTTAGAATTGCTGATTTCTAAGTGACAACTTGGGACAAGAAAGCAAGGACATCCCTATAGAAGTGATGCAGTTACTTTCCCTTTGTAGTCCCATCTCAAAGGATGTGAATGCACATCCCTGACATGGAACTCCTCCATTCCCATAAAAGCTAGTACAGAGCTGGCAGTCCTAGAGAGAATTACCCCCTGAAGCAAGATGGATGGGTGAGGGGGGTCGTGCTCCAGAGGGCTGTGCCTGAACAATTGTGCCACTTTCCAGGCAGCACATTTATGGATTTACCTCAAGTTGTAACATCTTCCCTATTTTAATTAGGCTGTACATCTGGTTTGCAACATGGACCCGTCAGAATATGTCAAAATGTGGTGATATAACTGGAATATGTGAGAGGAGACATTCATATGAGGGGCTATCTTTGGAAATGCAGGGCATTTGACTCAAAGGGTTTCACCCTCAGTTAATGCACACAGGCAGAGGCAGCTCTGTCTCCAGCTGTTGTGCAGTGCTGGATGAACACCAGAGCTTTGCCAGTTAATACAATCCCATAGAAGACCGGAACAGCAGGGGATGAGAAAACTGGCATGAGAAAACATCCCAGTGCAATACTCAGTGACTGCTTGCTTGGATTTGCTGACATTGTTCACTCCTTGCAGGACTGTTTCGGAAAGTGTGATTATCTCAGGGTTTTTTTCACATTTTCCTAGGCTGAAATGGAAATGACCTAGCTTCTGTTCTGTTCAGCTGTAGGTCACTGCCTGGCTGCTATTACCACAAAGATTTCCTAATTTCTTTTCCATAGAATTGGTTTCAGTTCAGCATCTTGTCCTCCAAACTGTTTCCAATGATTTTTTGCCCCTCTCACATACAATTTCAAGCTGCTGTAAACAAGTTGTGTTGCTGGTGAGCAGACAGGAAACAACTTGAAAGGATAAGAAGGACATAGAAAAATTAATTCCTTTTAGTAAAGAGATGAGTATCATCAGTTGTGGTTAGGCAGGTATTTGTACTTCCAGTGTGGCAATTAGATGCTGCAGAGCTGGGCTGTTGGAGGGATATGCAAACTACTTATGATATAGCTTTCTAACAAGCTGCTAAGAACAAAAATCCATCAGTTCTGGCAAATGCTCTGGCTCTCTTTGCTGGAGGAGAGCTTTAGCCAGATGTAGTAGGGCAAAATTGCCCTTGTGCCCCCAGGGCAGGTTACTGCTCAGTGAGCAGTGGCTGCTGCCATCATCCCACAAATGGTTGGGTTCAGCTGGTCCTGGTGAGCTTGATGGAGAGAGAGAACACAGATCCTCTGGTTGGAGAGATATTTAATCCATGTCTTCATGCTGCTACTCATTGATCCAAATGTCCCCTGTTTGAATACTGCTGAAGGGGGAAGTTCTTTTAACTCTCATCTGGTTATGATTAATCTTCTCAGCCAGGCTCCCTTTTGCCAAGGAGGAGCCCAAGACATGAACAGTCTCTCTCCCTCTTAATTACACTGGTTTAAGAGAGAAACACCAGTAATTAGAGCCCGGAGACTCCAGCAGGTATATGTGAACACGGTGTCAGTTTACAAGGTGATATGTTAAAGCTGATTCAAGCCGGTACACAATCTCTTTCTCATTACAGAGGTGCAATTAATCACTTTGTCTCATTAGCACACTATTGGATTAAACAGAGTAATTTTAACCTTCCTCCCTATCTTGGAATCTACTCTCACACAACGGAAGCCAATTTCCTTTGGAAAATATGATCAAGCTTTTGCATCTGTGTGGACATGGCTCTGCAGAGTTAAGTTAATTTTAGCCTTTTTATTTTTCACCTAAACTCAAATGACATGTTAAACTCACTGTCTTGGAGACCTCCCTGGTCCAGACATGTCATTGGCTATGTTTAGGAGCTCGGCTGGCTGACTCTGAGGTGGGGTCCTTTGCTGATAAGGTGAAGAGAGCTAAAGGTGAGACGCTGCCCCTCCTCTCCCTTGGGAGCTGGGTTAAGCTTTATGGCTGGTGCCACCCAGGCTCGATGGCAGCTGGGCAGCAGCTGTGCCTGGGCTCAGCCTCTGGCTCAGCCTCAGAGCAGCCCGGCTGCTGAGCTGGGTGGTTGTTGGGCTGCACCTGGCCATGGCCACTGTCTCTGGGCCCAAACCAGACCCTCAAGGGCATTCCAGCTCCAGGCAGCTGAGGCTGCTGCCACCACCAGCCTTGCTACCACCCTTAGCTCTCAGCTATCCTTCCCTGGGGAGCAGCCAGACATTGCTGTGCCCTGCCACATTTTCAGGATTCACCTGAAAGAGAAGGATCCAGGTCTGTGTCATGCCTCAGACCTTGCTGGTGCCTCATAGCCCTGCATGGGCAGATATTTCAGGGAGGGATTTCTGCTGCTTGTCTTTGCATCACATTTTTCTTTTAATATTGGCCAAGCAGAATCCTTCCTTGAAAATGAAACAGAGCAAGTATGACCCAATTTTGCATAGAATTACAAAAATAACATTTCACCATACAAATATCATAATCCAGACCAAGTTTTTCTGAGGTTCAACAGACTTAAAAGGTTTATGAACCTTTGAGATTCATTTTCTCTCTTTAATTAAGCTGATGTCTTGAGAAGGCCAAGGGGAGGTTTACAGACATCTTTAACAAATAACAAATGGCAAGGACTTTGCTAGGAAAAAGCTGGTGGTCCTTCTGCTTTCTTCCTGTCTGCTGTTTCTTTGCAGAGATAATAATTCACTAGGGTTGTGCAGGACTTTGGAGCTTGCCTTAAAGAGATGTCCAGAGAGACTCTTAACAGAGCAGGAGGGAAGCTGGCGCCTAAATGAATCCTTTTATCCTCCACAGAGGCTCCTGGAGCTCAGCCCTAGCTAATCTGGCAGGGCATTGCATAGTTATCTGATTATACCAAAATATATTCCCTGAAACATTTTTTCCTCTTTAATTGTGCATACTGGGAAGAGCTTTTGCTTTCTCAGCCTCTTAAAATATTCTTTTTTCTAATGCATTTGAAATGTTTTTGTAAATGTCTTATATGCATAAGGGCTTCAAACTATGTGCTTTCTGCCACACAGGGATGGAGTGGAATCTTACATGAAAAATCAGTGATGAGGCAGAAAGGGGAGGTCACACCAAGACCATCAGGCTTGTACTGCAGGAGCACAAGGGCAGGTTTTGATCCTGTCACAAGCTAGTAGGCTCTGACATGTCCAAATAATGGGAAGACCCAAGCAAGGCTGAGCAGAAAATCCCTAAATTATTTTCAAATCAGTGAATATATTGTCTGATTCTTTCTTAATAGCTGCTCAACAGGGTGGGTCCCTGCACTCTTTCCATTTTCCTCCACATCCACAAGGTAGATCCTCAGCTCTTGTGAGGCCAGGTGATATTCCTGGTTTCCATTTCTCTGGATTTAGAGAAGTCAAAGTCTTCTTTGCTCAGTAATGTACAGTAGATGATGGGTAGAGTTAAGAACTGCAGAACCAAGAGACTGACCCTCCTCCCCTTCAAGCCAACATAGACCAAGAGTGAGTCCACTGAAACCACTGGCATTGTGTTCCTATAAAGGCAGAGAAAAACACGAGTGTTTGAGTGTTTGCCACTTAGGCCTAGAGTGTCTTTTGATGATTTTTAAACATCATCTTCCAAACATCCTAGTTTCAGTGCAATAAGGATGAAAACCCTCATGTAGGTGAGGTGCCAAGTGGAAGATTTTGTTATTATGTGGGGCAAGCCTCAGAGCAGAGCTCCAGTCAACTCCTCCCTAACATCTTCTACATTATGTTCATTCAATTCCTAGTGCATTTCAGGCACAGAACTGATTGTTGCCAGTTAATCAAGATATTGAATAGGTGGAGGGTGATTGAATTACATGCTGGTTGGTTATCAGTGAGACGCAGAGACAAAGAAGAGACAAAGCATTTTTCATACCATTGAAGAATTGGCTGTTTGAATAAGGGAGGTGTTTCCTCCTGGACAATTTATTGTGGAATCTTTACATTTACTTCTTATTTTCTAGGCTTCAATTTTTTTCCCTTTTCTTCCCAAAATATTAAACCTGGTCCAAATTGGCCCATTTCAGCTGCTGTTACAAGCAGTTTCCAAGATGCAGTATTTTACATATATTGATGGTTTGTTTGGTCTCACTACATTGCCTTTACTATCACATCATGCTCTGGGGATCGGAGTGTAAACTGCTGGTTCCTAGCTGTCAGTTTTGAAACAAGAAAGCAGCTGTTGGAAAAAAAAATCATTTCGTGCTCCCCTCCTACCTAGATTTGGTATATCATCTATGAAATTACACTGTTGTCACATCCAAGGTGAGAAATACCCAGCCAGAGTTGGGGGAAGGCGTGTGAGTCTGGCATCTCACATTCAGGGCCAAAATGAGAACTTATTTATTTGGAAAATGCAGTAAAATGCAGTAAAAAAAGCTGAGGCAGAAGGTTTTGTCTCCCAGGAGAATGGGGGAAGGCTTCATTTTCTCAGAACTTAAGCTGGTGTTGACATGATTAGATTTCATTTCATCGCTCTAGGAGTCCTTGGAGAAAGTGCTTGGAAAAATATTCTTAATTCTCATCGCATTTCTGGTGCAATAAACAAATCTGGAAAGAATCTGGACACTAATGCTTCCTGCACACATGGATCTTCTCAGATGATCACAGTCAGAACAGCTTGAATTTGCCTCAGTTGTGTTTGAAGCCTTTCTGTACACTCCTTTACATCCCAAGCTATTAAATTTTAAATTTTTAAGTAGGTCATGGAACCTTGCTCAGGAACTCTGGGCTGGAAAGAGAAAGCATTGCCATGACCAAAGCACCTCTCGGGAAATCCTCCTTGTTGACCAAGACAGCTAATGAAGATCTGCTTCCCTGGCCATGATGGGAGCAGGCTTTGCTCTGCTGCCCTTTTGCTCGCCTCTGGCTGGGTTTGCTGGCGTTGCTCAACACCTTCCAGCACTAGGGGGTGACTCTCTTCTGCTGGCTCTGGGCTGCCCAGCCCGTGCTGGGAAGCACGAAGACGTTCATCCATAATGGTACTGCTTGTTAATTTCCCTTTTTTTGTAGAGAGAATTGAAACAGATGGGGTTTAATGTACTCCCCTATTTTTTACTTCAAAAAAAAAGAAAGTTTCAAGTGCACCTGGGGAGGCGAGGACAAGAACTGTTGGAAGATACAGCCCGGGTCCTCCTCAGGGAAACAATGGCCACGGTCCTTTCAGTGGAGCTGGTGCAGAGGTAGGGCTTGTTAGTGAGTCTCTTAGTGTAATCTTATTAAACTTGTAATTTTTCCTGTATCAAGTGAAAAGGGAAAAGTATTATTGTTGGAGTAGCAGGTCAGAGAAACTCCAAAAACAACACTGAGTTGCTGAGTTTTTCTTTTAGAAATGAGTTTTTAAGATTTCAACCATTTGCAACTCACAGTCATTTTGCAGCGATTGCTGGTGACATGGGACATTAACTCACATCTCTAATGCTGGGAGGGGTAGGTGGCAATACTGGGCTTGCTGAAATCACTAGTGAACCTGCCATTGATTTTAATGGGAGCAAACTCAGGTTTGGGTCAAGCTGTGCCTTATGTGCGTGGTTAGGGAAGGGCGGGGGAAAGGGAAGTGGAAGCTACAGGCCTGTGGCTGTGCTCTCCACTTGTTCTTTCCAAGCAGCTGGTGGGCCTAAGGACGCCGAGCAAGCACCAGCTCCTCGGGTGTCTGTGGCCGCAGTCGGGCAGGCATTGCTGCTATCCTGTGGAGAGCAGGACCGAGGGAGCTGCAGGGCCGCCGGGCTCCAGGGAGTGTCTGGGCTCCCTTGGTGGCCAGCTGGGGCTCACCGTGCATGGCTTTGGGCCAGGGCCACCCAGTCCTGCCCTGGCCAGCTCTGGGACTTTAAGAGCCAATTTACATTGCGCTGGTCCTTGTGGCTGCAACAGCTGGGTGGGAACTGTGCCCATGATGCATGAAATAGCTGGATGCTGGAGCCACTGGGGTGAGCTGTTAACCTCTGCTAGACCTTCAGTGCTCACATACAACAGAGACTCCTCAGCTGGACATGTGCTGCAGGAGCATTTCTTTTCAAGGGTGCCCTTGAAAGTCTTTCGTACTAAAATCACAGCCTCAGTTTTGATTTCATTTTTTATTCTGTAAAAGTTTAATATTTTGCTAACAGATAGTATAAAAAAATATTCAACCCCACAGTGTGATTGGAGTAAAGCTATATGCAGACAGGTAAACAGCTAGAGAGCAGGAAAGCAGGACATCTAATCACTGAAGAACAGTTATAAACAGCAATAAAATTAATTATCTATATTAAACTAGCAGTGCAAAAAAACCAAACTGGAAGCAGCTTTACATTAAAAATACAGCTTTTTAAATACAGAAATAGCACCAATTTACAGAAGACAATCAGAAATGTAAACGTGGCAGATAGATTCAAGTATAAGTTATATACTCAGACTCCTCAACAACTGACTGAGGACAGAAAGGTTTCACAAACCGTGCAGAACTTCCTGGGTATGCACTTTGCCTCAGTGCAAGTACAAATTCTGCTTTTCCAAAGCTACTTTGCTGATGAGTTGTTCCTAGTTTATTTAAATTCTTAGCTTTCAGTGAAGGTAAAGATAGGAAAGGTAAACCCATTTCCTCTTGACAACCCACTGCTCCCCCTTACCAGCCTCGTTCAGCAGCTTGGGTACAGAATGAAGCTGCCCCACTGCTTCAGTGGTCTCACTCTATTTTAGTGAGAATTTTGCATTGACAAAATCAAGACAGCATATCCACATCCTTTTTTCCTAGGCTCAAAACCTGCTTTCCTGGCCATGACTCACTGAAGATGGAGTCAATCCTCATTACCAGACCTGCTGTATTTACAGAAACTCAAAACTGTAAGCAGAAACTGGAAATTGAAAATTCATTTTCACTCCCTGCATTTTCAAGTATAGTTAAGTTAATTATGGCACACAATAACATCACTGACAAAGAAAGGCAATTTTGGTGAAGATGCTTACACTGGAGCAAAGAGGCAATAGTACTTCTAATCCTCCTCCGTGCTCCCAGCTGCCATATCACTGAAAGGCTGCACCATGCTAGAGGGAGAGAGAAGAGACAAGGTTGGGAGGATCAGCACCCACTGTGTTCCCTGGAACCCCAGCAGCAACACACGCACGCCAGCAGAAGTGCAGGGGCAGCACTGTGCTAGTTACACACTGCTTTTCAAAGCAAAATTCATCTAAGTGGGTGTATAGGAAGAAATAATTCAGAAGAAAATATTGTAAACTTTCATAACTGTAGTGTCATTAAACTATAAAAAAATTAGCAGTCTGAAGATGTCTCTTTACCACCCCTGAAATTTCCTATGATAATTCTGCTATAGATTTTCTTTTAACAAGGGCTAACTAAGCCCTCTCAAAAACATGTTATTGCTCTATTCTAAGAGAAGGCCACATTGCTCAAACTCTCAGTATCATTAAAATTATTTCTTAAATTTCATTTTCATTATATATTTCATTATAAAAATAAGATGCCCTCATCAAATCCCCAGCCTCAAAATGCTAACCTCCCTTGACCAACAAAATAGCACATCCAAGAGTGCATCTACCCTTGGAAAATCAATACCAGTACCAAAAAGAGAGCTGATCATGCTGGCCTTACATTTGCTAAAAGCCCAGGCTAAAGTGATGTCAACAGCAACACTTTCTGTCTTTTGAACAGGAGACTGCACAAAGTTAATTGCAGTTTGCTACGTGAGTGAAAACATACCCAAACATAAGAGCATTAGCTCTTAAAATTATGTCCTATATTGATAATAGCACCATCTATTATTTGAGGACTCTGAATTTGAACTATTAAGACCTTTCTTCCTCATTATTTTCTCCTAGGTCATACTGGTAATTTTTAATTTTTTTTTTAATATTACTTTAAAACTCAAGGCTCCTGCTCTTTTCAACTTCTTTTTCTGGTTTAGATGGATAAGTTCTCCCTTGTCTTCCCAACATGCTCAAAGTCACAAAATTCCTGTTAGGCACTTAAGAACATACCCCTTAAGTACACTTAAGTAAACAGCTAAGTAGGCACTTAGTAGACTCAGGTTAGACTGAATCTAATAATGAGTGAGGTTAATGACTTATCAGTATTCCTTGGTCATAAAGTCTAGACTGGATATTTAAACAGGAGATGAAATCTTAGCACAGTCCTCTCAGTGGTTTGTCACTCTCAAATCACTGTCAAATCTGTTCAAGGATTCAGGTTTTGTATTCTTTACATCTAAATTGCATATTTTGCTCAGAGTAAAAGTAAAAAAAAAAAACCAAAACAAACCAACCAACCCAAGGACTAATACAGTTCATTAACACAACTATAAAAATGTTAACATTCACAGTTATTTTGGTCTTAATATTTTTCACATGTATACATTCAATCATACTGTGTTATTATTAGGTTTTTCTATTCACAAGTGCAGGGCAACTTGTACAGCAACCAACTGACATTCAAGTAATCCTACCCTGAGAAAATCTGTTATTCTGAAACTGCAAAAATCCTTTTTTTCCACTAATCCCACTCCAACATACAAAATAAAAAGCAAGAGGCTGCACTGCAGAGGCAGGATTTGACAGATTGGAACCAAGGAAGCAGTTGCTCTCACAACTGCAAAAGTTTGTCATTTTCACCACAGATTTACTCAGGGTAAGTAGAGTACAGGCAAATGAAATGCTTACCCCAGATAAGTGCTAGACATCTTACTTAAAACCATGAATAAAGAACCCCTGGGGACTTCAAAAGAATCTGTTTGCATCTTCTCACAGAAATACAGAGTTTTCCAAATTAAAATCACATGCCCACAAGGCTGTGTGAAGCCCAGAATCTGAATTCATATCAGCACTGAAGACAATTCAGTAGAAGGATTTCTGTACCAAGGGTGATTTTGAAGAAGATGGCTAACAGAACCAGTGGGTGAATAGATAGTGGGGAAGCATGCCAAAAGGGGTGAGGTTTTAACGTGCTCCTCTTGCCAGGTTAAGAGCTTGTTCTCTTGTAATTCGTATAGGGTCCAAGGACAATCTGCCCACCCCTTGCAAAGAGTGGAATTAGTCAGGGCTGGTACTAGAGATTTCCAGTCTCCTCTGCACAGAGCTGGCATTTCTGATCTGGTTGCCTTCATTTTTCTTCCATGCCACAGGGTCTCCAAGACTTCCAGGAGTTTTGAAAAATGCCTCATGATGAGCAGGACGAATACTCTTGGGAGTGAGAGGAGCTGAGGAAGGCTATTTGTGGGGAAAAAAAAAAAAAAAGAAACAAACAAAACAAAAACACCAATCAAAAACAAACAAACAAACAGCCAGCCCAAAGTGATTTGACAGGGTTTTCTCAAAGCCTACACACAAGCAGGCAAACAGAGGACAGCTGGGAGACATTAATCCCTGCACCCTGCTACACACCCTTTCAGAAGCTCCACGTGAGAAGCTATGGGCCAGTGCATCACTGCTGGAAGATGAAAGCATTTATCTCATTTCCAACTTGAATTTTTTCATGATTAGTTTATACTCATTTGCTCTTATGCCAATCTTGTCCTTTAGCTTATATGGCTTTTTCTCTTCCATGATGTTTTACTCAGTTTTGTTATTTGTTATCATCAAGAGAAATCAAAAATTAGTCTTCTAAACCCTGACCACTTCTAAGTGCCACTCTACTGTAACCTCTAGTGTTAGTATCTGTAAACAGACTGGCTGCCAACCAGTCTCTTATTACAGCCTTTTTCTAAGCTCGAAGAAGACAAACATAAAATAATGTTTATAACGCTTCCAAATGTTTGATCTATTTGTCACTGAATTAGGCAGTAGGCAAACAAATCACAGATTTACAAATGTAAGATTAATTAGTGCCAAAATGTCACTGCTAATTGTTGTAAAGACCCAGGTAACACAGTGTGGCATGACTGTTTTATGTCACTCGTATTTCAGATCAATGCATCCTCATTCACATTTGAATTTCTGATTTTTTTTATCCAAAAGTCTGGTTCTATGGTAGATTTTAAAAAATATCTTTATACAAAAAGATGAACAATCCCACGAGAACAAATGCTTTCACTCAGCTCTGATGCTGCTATTACTTTTCTATTACACAGTGAAGAGAGATCAGAACAGGGCTGAAGGGATAACCCAGGACACTACAACCTGAAAGTGTTGCAGTCAGCTGACTCCTGAATTCTGACACATAATCCTCCTGTCCTCCTAATGTTTTGCTGTAGCCATTGCATAGCACGCAATGACACAGTCAGATGGGGCAAACACCTTAGATTGCTGGGGCATTTTAGAATTTCTGTAAGAGGTATAAAACAACTTCACTGTTCAGGACTAAATGTGCTGTGCTGGGCTATGTGTTCAAACACCCTGTGCCACTGCTAAGATGGACACACAGGCTAAGTGGAAGACACCAGCTCTCAGCACACGCCATCAGGCACCTGGCACAGCTCTTTCATCACCACTCCTGTTCACCTTTCCCCCTTACCTGCTGCAGCTTCAGAAGGGTCACCGGGTGTCCCATACACACAGGGGAGTCCAGCTTAACAGCACTGCAAGATCTTGTAAGCACAGGGCTCAGGTGCAGAGGGGGGTGAGGCGGCTGCTGGGGGTCCACCAAGGGGGCGGGTGAGACCTTGGGGGTGACAACGGCCGTGGTGCTTATGAACACAGGGGGGGTCGATGCCAGGCTGGACACACTGAAATTTGTGGAGGCAGCAGCTGAGAAGGAGCCATCAGGAGCTGGGGAAAGAGGACTGGTGAACGAGGGAGAACAGACGAGAGGGAAGGAAGCCAAGGCTGCTGATGGCACCATGACACAGGGTACACTTAGAGAAGGCATCTGGTTCGCAGCCAGGCTGATGGCACCAGGGGCTTGGTTTGCAGAGAACAGGAAATTAAAGCTGCTTAATCCTACGCCAAAGAGAGAAAAAACAAAGCATTAATAAACCTGAAAAGGGGAATTAAATTACTATAACTTCAACTATAATAGGAAAAAGGTGTGACAATAAAGCAAAGTCTGCCTAGGAAGTAAACTATGACAAAAATAATAAAAATATAAAGAAGAAAACTGTCACAACCCCCTAACTCTTCTGTACAGCTCTCTTTCCTAATCTGCTTCCATTTTCCCCCCTACTTTTCTATTCACTGTACCTGAATCCATTTACTTAAGTCATATGATGTACCAACCACTTGTTTCAACCACACCCCGTTGCTGTTTTGTTCTTCTAACTTCAATTACAGACAACATCCTCGCTAAACAAATTACTTTTTTCACTAACTGGAATCATCATCTGCTATATGCAAACGTACATATTACTTTTAATGAGAAAAAAAACCCAGATAAACCAAACCCAGCAAATGGGAGACACCCACAAAGATATATCACAGAGGCATTAATTTTGATGAGAACACCTGAACTACAGTGTTGAAGTAGAAGCTGCTCTGGCTCCCAGTTTGTCTGACCTTCCAAAACACCAGGATCATCATTTTTAAACTGAGCATCTCCAACCTAAGTGAGATGCCATAGACTCCACTCTGTGTCACAAGTGAATCAAAGACTAAAGCAGTAGTCATAGAAATCTACCACATATCCTATTCCCACAAAGCAGTCATCCACTGCACACAAACACAGGCACAATACATGGTGGACACGAAATCCCATTGCAGTATTTTTAGCTGCTTCCTCTAGATCCCCACAGTGTCATACAAGCAGGTGTATGACAATACAATTCCCAGTGCCTTAGGTTTCAGGTTATACTGATAATGCATGTTACAAGACAGTACAAAGTTTGAAGGTGATGAAATTCATACACTCAGGGGATGCTGCTGTTCTATATTGGCCAGCTTATTTCCAAATCTTGACTTCCAGCTCCATTGAGTTTTGAATGCTGGATAAGTATCTTTTTTTGCTGCACATAATTCAGGCATGCAAACCCCACATTGTTCAATGCTATTAATGTTTGGAAACCTCAGAAAAATGCCCCTTTTCAGAGGAGCAACAGCTCACATTGGGTCAAGAGATTCTAGAGAACTAGTACAGAGAGCTGCTGTTCCCCTATCTGTAGGACTCAGTATTTGCTCAGTGAACAGATACAGGGGTTTGGGTGTGTCTAGATCTCATGGATGTCCTTACCAGCAGTAGGCTGAACATAAAGATACTGTGGTTGGAAAGGCTGATTGGCATTTTCTTTAGAGATGTGCTCATTTCCTGGAGGAGGTTCATCAGGGTCTTTGTTCTCAGATTGTTTTTCTTGCTTCTGACAATCTAAAGGTTTAATAGACTCCTTGTTTGCAGCCTCTGGAGCAGCAGGACTTGCAGGGTCAAAACGATCCACTTCTAGATGAACAGCAGCTGAACAGCCACTTCCTGGGGAAGAGTCTGCCTTGGGTGACTCAGAAGGCTTCTAAGCAAAAAAACAAAAGTGGAAATGAAGATTCCAAGCTGGAATAAAACAGTGCAATACGTCTCATCCCTCAATACCTTCCTCATACATCTGTGCAAATGAGCAGCACAAACATGATTAGCAAATCACCAAGTTAAAAATTTTGTTTGAGGGTTTGAAGAGCCATATTAGTGATGCCTAAACCCTGTGTCCTTTGCTGTAGTTCACATTCAGTACTTGGATACACTACATAAGAAATAACTGACTTCTGGGATTACTTTTTTTTGATAAGGAAAACCACTTGTTTCAAATGGTTTATATTCAATATTCAAATGGCTTATATGACATGGTCTTGAGCCCAACCCCTCCTTTCAGTATTTACGTGAATTCTGAGATACACATCACCTTCATCATCATCATCATCATCTTTCTGTCACCAGCCTGCTGTGGGCAACACAGGGCCTCAGAGAGAGGGACTCAGGCTGGAGAGTAGGGGGAAAGAACAAATCACATTTGCTATTGCTCAGTGCAGTAAGCAGTGCTGCTGCTGCTGCTGTCTGAGAAAGCCCAAACTAAAGGGGAAGAGGAGAAGAAATAATTACATTGGTTTCTTCCCCTCTGACCCATTGTCTTGCTGAAGAAAATGATCAGGATGCTAATTCCAAAGAACAGCTGAGCATCACATCACTATGCAAAGAAATCCAAGTCCATTTCCCCCGGTAGTGTGAAAACATTTCCCAGTAAATGCTTATACTTCCTGACACAGCCCACTTGCAAGTTTTTAAACATGTGGGAAGCAGCATTTTTATCTCTCAAGAGCAGTGTACTGAATTTATCCTTCTGAAAACACTGTCTTAGGCAAAACTCTTTCCTTACTATAGGAAAGCCTAAATGATAATGAAATTCACTTTACCTTGGGTACTACAAGTGAGAGGGGCAGAAAACTGTGCTCCAACATCTGCTTTTTAACTGCTGGCTCTTCGTCATCTCCAGGTGCAGAGGGTGAGGAGCACTCGTGGGAGCTGCGTTTTTGGCAGACAGGGGGAGGCCCAGCAGCCTGAGCTTCTGCACTCCTGTTCCCCAGCTCTCCTGCAGTGGGCAGGAGCTCGCTCAAGTTATTTTCCTGAAGACCACCACACAACATAAAAAGGGATGAAGATGGGAAGCACAGGAAGGGTTGGTTGGGGACCAGGGTAGGTTTTCCATTTTCTGTTTTGGAGGCTGCTGGCGTGGAAGGGTGTGAAGCCTGGCTGCTGATGCCAACTGGTAATGAGAAGCTTGGCACATCTGCCTGAACCACAGGGAAAACTGCCTGAGGCAAAGGGTTAACACAAAAATCAGAGTCCCCAGGAACCGGAAGAAGGGACAAAGGTAAGGTTATGTTGGAGTTCTTTGCTGAATTTAGTATTGCTTCGGTGTCACAAGCTTTATTCCTAAAAAAAACAAAAACAAAAAATCCCAAAATGTAATGAAAAAAGGAAAACATTTATTCCAAATTTAAACTCCTATTTTATCCTTAGAAGCAAAGAGATACATGTTTGGACATAAATGTGGAAAAATTCCACCCCCAAACAAAAATTTTTACACAATTTTAGGTTTAGAAGAAGGGTCTCTTTTTATCTAATTACACAGAAGCAGAGTTCTCAGGTTTCTGGTGGACCAATAATGCTTTTGGCTGCACTTGACTAGTCAATCATTCACAAATGAATTCAAACGGGAATAGGTGTAGAGAATACAGATGGGAGACAGAGATGCCCTTCCATGGAATCAAAATCTGCTCAGCCTATTCAGACAATAGGTCAAAGGATGCAGGAATGACCTATATAAACACATATGACAGAAAGAACTACTGAAGCAAAACACTAACACTGGTACAAGTACAGGGGGGTGTAAAATGACTATTAAAAAAAAAGCCACGCTGACATCTATCAGTATTAAAATTGTAATAATGAGATTTTATGACAATTTTTTTATCTCAATCTCGTCAATGGAACCTATTCGTAAAATAAGCATGACGAGCACAAAGCTGCAACTGGACAAGAGTTAAGACCAACCTACCCAGTATCTTCCTCTATCTTCTGCCTGCAGACAGCTGCTAGATTTATCATTTTGGAACAATTTCCATCTGAATTCACAATAGAGGCTGAAAGAACAAAGAGGCATTCAATTAATCACAGATAGGTTTACCAAGCATATTTTGATACTGGCCATATAAAATAATTGCTATAATTTTTCAATCCTGACACATTTTTATAACATCCACCAATCACCTAGAGCCAGAACCTGCAAGACATTCAGAACTCTCAAGTCCCACTGGAGGTATGTTCAACATCATCATTTCCTATAAGAGGGAACTGTGAAAAGCCCTGTAATTACTTTATCTTTTTTAACAACTATCCATTAGATTGTTACAGTAAATTTCACTACATTAGGAACCGTAAAATAAAGCAAGCATTTTGTGGCTAAAGATTTTTTCTTAAATCAAGTTTTCACAGAAGAAACTTTAGTAGAGTTGCAGTTAGTACAGAACAGAAACATTTACCTGCAGAAAATAAACTGCAGATCCAATTGCAGTATGGCCCAGATTCACTTCATGTAACTTTAGTTTCTAAACCAGAGGCTTCATTGTCACATGGACAGTAGAAATATTGGTACCTCCCAAGAGTAATTCACCTATTTAATTATACTGATTCAACCAATCAAGTGCCTTGAATTGGTGCATGCCCTCATTTGGGCAGGTTCAGTGGGATAGAAAAGAACATGCTTAATTAGTAGTTACCTTGCTTCTCTTGGTGTGGGCTGTTAGGCTCAGAACTGACCTTCCTTCTGGTTGCTTCACAAGGCTGTGCACTGTTAAATGAAGCATGACGTGTAAAGCTTTGCTTTCCAGAAGCACTGCTCTGGTACTGGACAGAGGCTCCTCTCTGTGTCCCTGGCAGAGGATCTGATGTTGGGCTGTACCCTCTCAGCTCATCTGTAGGGACACAATATTGTACAACCGTCCTTGGGGTAACACAGCTCATCATTTAGGCTCCTGCCATATTACCAAACTTGGCATTATGGGAAGAGGCAACCTCTCTATTATCTCAAACCACACAGCACTGAAAAAAACCTAGAACTCAGTAAGCACCAGTAGATGAGGTAAGAGCTTCCTCCCTATCCATTCCATAGCAGCTGCAGCAGCTACATTCTAGTGTGCTAGCCAGGAGGAGAAAGGGTACTAGAGTACTTATCCTTCACTTTTACTTGTTCCTGGCACTGCCCTGATGCAAATATCAAAGTGAAAGGGCTTCCCTTTGCTCTGGCTTCTAGCTAAGGAACATCAGCTTACAGAGATGCTCTGTCCCATCACCTTGTTCTTTGCAAAGCTTTTGTAAAAGGAACCATATGGGATAAACAACCTTGCTCTACCTTGGTACAGCCCCTTACAAAGAAAATAATTCACTGCATAAATATTAAGGAATTACCAAAATTTTGCAAGCCAGAACAGCTGTGTGCCTAGATTTGAAGATGTCAGTGCTATTGGCTATTGCTCTACAATTCATAGTTATGCATAGAGTTATCTAAATCAGTGTAAAGATGCATACAAGACACAGTATCCTTCAACATCTCTCCACAGAGCCAGATTTTGGGCACAAAGTCTAACAAGGGCAAATGTTGAACTGGCAGCAGTTCTTTACACAGAGAAAGCAACCTTTTACCACTTGGGAGGGGACTGTCAAAACAAAAAGAATATAAATGCAAGCTGCACAAGTTACCAGTCTTTTCAGGGAATTCCACAGGCCCAATCCACTTGAAAGCCGGTTTGCGTCCTCGTTCCTCTGTGACATGGACTTTCTTGATCAAGCCCAGGCTGGTGAGAACGTTGGCAATATCGTACAGTCTTCGTACCTTTGCTAACACGAAAAGGCAATAGGTAAGAGAGTCAGGTTTACAATGCATACAGGACATATTTATGTGCTAATTTCATTCCAGACTATCACCAAAGCTTTCATAGATGAGGTGAGCAAAACCAAATTGGACTTAGGCCACCTCCTATGAAGCCTGCCATGCCAGCTCCCCCTTGATTGTCACTGCGACTTTAAATCTTAGCTGCTCAGGTTTAAACTCACCTTCCTCATTTCGATGGAAGTAGGTTAGGAAGTGATTGTATCATCAACTTGCCCAGAAAAGGAAACTACCGCCACTTGGGTAAAGAAAAGTTGGGGGCAAGAAGCGCAACAGTGCACAGCTGATCACAAGAGGACACATACTTATGATTTTTAAAAATGTAACACTCAGAAAAATCTGCGACTCTAGTAAATAATGTATTTGAGCTGGCTATGTTACCCATATATTTTCCAGCTAAACTCCTCACATTTCTTCTTATATTTGGGGTAGAATTTCAAGACTGAAGTGTAAGTACTTTATTTTAAAGGACTTTAAGGACTTGAAAGTCTTTATCTCAGAAGATTTATTTACTAATGCCAAGTTTTCCCATGATATCCCAAGGATTGAAGTACTAATCCTCACTAACTGAAAGCAAACTCTGCCATCCAGCTGTAAAAGATTTCTGGGGTAAAAAGGAGAAGGAACATATTTCTGTAGAGAGAAAATTAATCCCATTCAATTAAAGAACATGTTTCAGTTCTGAAACATCATTCTGAGCAGAACAGGAAACAGGGTTTAAGTATGGAAAAGAATCAACAACAACAATTTTTCTTCTTTATTCTGAAGCTGAACTTGGGAGATAATTATCAAAGTGACTCTTCTCCACACCAAGCTCTGTTTTCACAAGTATGCATTTGTAATGAAAACAACCCCCAGAATATATTCCAGGAAAAGATGCACAAATTGCTTTTGCTATTACATACTGGTGGCTGTCCAAAGACGCCCCATTTTCTTTACTTGCTGACTGATTGATTTGCCTCTCATTAGCCATCTTACTTTTAAATTTGCTGTGGTCCACTGTATCTTGGGTTTCTTCTATCAGTATCTTTGCTGCGATGTCCAGAGTGACTATCTTGGTCTTGGAGACAAGGAACAGCATGACAAACTTTTGGCTCATAATCCTCAATGACTTGTCCTTTCTGCTGTTTGCAGATGCTGTGTTACAAATAATACCCAAGCCTCTTAGCATATGTCATCCATCACAGCCAGAAAACTAGTAAGAAGGTTTCTCACACATAAAATAAGTAAAGTATTTCCTTGCCAGAAAGCAGAAATTTATTGAAAGGCAGCAAATAACTGATTAATGCAGACAGGAGTCTCTCTTCAAACGGTAATAAAAATTCAAACTTGCAGAAATAGCTTTTAGAAATTCCAAAGCTGATTCTATGTTATGTTACACAGTTTTGTGCCACTGTAATTTTGTGACTCTAATGGACTTCATAACTTAAAACCATTACGTGTTATATGGGCAGTATGCAAAGAGTGGACAAATGATGGTGCTTTCTGTCAGGATAAAGCATTTACTGTCAGATACAGGTGGGAAAAGGACTGGGTTGTCCAGCAGAACTTCCTGCCAGTCTGCAGGAGAGAGAGAAAAGTCTGTCTTGAGACCTATGTTAGAGACAGAATAGAAGGAAGAATTCTGTACCTTCCATGGTGAATTCAGCACACTTTTGCAAATGATAACTTTTTATTATTTAATTTAAAGGCAAAGCAAGGGAAAAAGTGACACAGTAAACTGGAGAAAGAGACATGAGTCTGTGTATCATCACACATTTAGTAATCATCTTACCAGAGCTGCAATCTGGTTCTGAAAAGTCCAGTAATGGTCTGTCTTGAGAATCTGGGATAGTTTCCTTTTTCCGTTCTCCAAATTTGTACTCTAAGTCCTGGTCCTTGTGCTGTGAGGTCATTAACTCTCCATACTGCAGCTCTCCTGCCTCCTGAAGCATTTTCAGAGTTTGGCTGAGGTTGTGCCGGCCATGCCAGCAGTATTGATTCTTGGCCACACGGCTGACCAAGTGCAATGACTCCAGGACGTTCACGATATCGTAAATTCGTCTCCGCTCAACTCCTGTTTGGGAAGTGGGGGGGAACAGATAAAAAAAGACATAGCTGCTCATCTTAGTTCAGCAGAAGCAGAGAACAGGTTGTTCTCCAATAGACATTTTCAATGTTCATGTGGATACATTTTATTAGATATATCTATATTTGCACACTGAAAATTATGTGTGGCCAGCTTCACGGTATGCTGCTCTTTGTCCATTTTGTTGACTTCCAGCCCAGCCATGGCTTCAGCTTAACGCACCTACACCATGTTTAGAACTGATTGCAGTCTGCCAGCCCCATTCACTCAGACCTACCCAAACTGTCCCAGGGTTTTCAGAGCACTTTGGCCCTTCCTTCCAGAGAGCTTCAACACTCAGACACACACCTGTACACAAGCCTGTGTGTAACGGAGGGCAGAAAAAGGTCAGCCACAGCATAGAGATGAAAGCCCCTCATACAGGAACCAGGGGCAGTGCAGTCCACCACTTGCACTTACAGTGACACAACTACTAGCTAAGCAAGTACCAAGTAAAGGGGCATTATGAGACCTACTGTTCCCAAACACAACAGAAACAAATCATCAGAGCTGGCTGGATCTACACCTATGGGAAATTTATGAAATATGTGCAACTTGAGTTCAGCCTGATTGATGTGAGCAAGGTTGGGGACTGAATATGGGCAGGTTGGTGGCAGTGCTCGCTGTCCTAAGTGCTTTTTTCCAGTGCTGTTTGAAGCATGGCTGTTATATGTAAAACAATGTACTGTACACTGGTGGCAGCATCTGCACCAAAAATCTTCTAACTGTTAACATCAGCTGAGCAGAACAAGTGTTAGTGAGGGTGAAAGGTTTTGAAAACTTCCCTTTGGGAGGCAAGGCCGTAATGTAATGTACCTTTTTACCCATCTGAAGAATAAGGATAATACTTCCCACCTCAAACACATATTGGGTCAAAAAATTCACGAGCATTTCCAAGCGTGTAGAATTTGGAGCGAAACATAATTCAGAAAAACAAGAGTGCTACACTTATCTTGGTGTCTGTCAGGCACCACCAGTACAGCCCCCTTTGAGGCCTCCAACAGGTATTCCGTGAACAAAGCAATATACATTTGTAGCAAAAGCTGTATCACAGACACCACTTGTTACATGGAGAGCAGCAACATCAGCTGGAGTAATTTTGTGGTCATTGAGGCAAGTGGATACAAGCAAGGAAGGGAAAACTAAAGGGAGAAGGACAACCAAAACCTTCCCCTTTCCCAGGGCTAAAATTTCCATCAGTAAGTTTTAGAAGAAAGTTTCCGTTATTTAGGAAAGCAAGGTAATGCCACTCCCAACACAGAGTAAAGTACTGTTCCTGTTCAGCTGTACAAGGTTGGAGCACGAGCATCTCATGCAAACACACAAAGGAGTAACTGCAGAATCTAAAAGAAAAATTAATTTTTAAAGTAATTTATCTATCTACCTAATCTGTATTCTATCCTATTTCCAATTCACTCTACCACAGCAAATAAATAGGTATTTCTTAACAGAGTCACAGAAGACACCATTCTGTTCCTTTTCTTCCCAAAACAGACAAATTTCATTTTTGCTACATCATTTCTGTTAATACCTGAGTTTTAAATGTAGATACACGATTGTATTTAGTTTAAGTCCAATTTTGTAAAGCCCTTCCTAGCTAAGAAACAACCTCTCCGAGGACTCAGATATTTTTTGTTATTCATGTGTCCTGGCTGAGTCCTCTCTGCCAAGTTTTATTCCTTCTTGCAGATATTTCATTAATCTTTTAATTAAAACCAAACTTAACAGCAGAACCAGCAAATAGGCTACTCAAAACCTTCTCACCACCTCAATACAAGACATTCTCTCATAGTACCTTTGCAGTTCTCCCAGTACCTTCCCATCACAAGGTGATATTTAAAGTAAAGGTAACCTTGATGAACCATGAGATCTCGGAAGATATGATGTCAAACATGTTCAGAAGTCAGGGAGTAAACACAACTGATCTCCTGCACATACCAGTTTGCAATCGTTCCCCAAATGTCTCATTTTGACAGAATTTGCTGTCTATAAGTCCTCCTTCAGAGGGTTTGTAAATCCTAACTCCTTCAGTGTTCAATGAATTGAATATTGAAGAAAGCAACAGAGCTGGTAAACAGCTGGAAGCAAGATCTGTCTAGTAAAAAGTGCAGAAAGTCAGAAAGCAGATTTCAAAATGCTAGTGCTACCAAACAACAAAGACACTGAAGAATATTAGGCATTTCCAACTCTTAATTAGTATGATTAGAAGAGCATCCAGACCCTGGGGAAGACAGAACTTGAATGTAGTCTGTTAGAACATGATAATTGCAAGACCCACCTCTTAGGTTACCCCAGTTTCACAGGTATACATACCAAGAATTGAAGCCACTTCATCCAAAGAAATGGTAGATTTCTCTGTTGACATTGGATAATTTGGATAGCGAGCTAGAAACTTTTGGCACAAGAGTCCTAAGCTTTTCTGTTTTCTGCTGGGTCTCTGCTTTTCAAATTCATCAACCGTGCTGTCATCTACTATATCATACTGTTAAAAAATAAATGTTAACCCTTTAGTGCAGAGCTTTTAAAAGCAAGACATAGTCAAGTGAGGCATATTTCAGATGTTACCAATATTTAAGATCAGATTTTCTAATTAAAAAAACCCATGGAGTCCTTGAAAGCACAGAGCACTTGGATAACACAACTGCAGGCTCTTCTTATTTCATCACACAAGATACCTACAGAAAAACTCTTATCTGTGCAATCATGAAATAGTGGTAATGCATAAGGAAAAAAAAAGTAAGATCAACAGCCAATACTAGCAGACTACACTTGGAAAGAGTATTTCTTTTGGAAAGAAAGAAGAATAAGTTCTCAAGCACTTCTGGATCTAATAAAACAGGAGATGCAGAAGCCATCAAAAAGTTCCTGTGATACCTGTTTTTGCTGAGTCAGTGACTCTATCACTTAAAGAAACTGGTAATTGGGGAAGGGGTGGGGGCACTTTGCTCAGAAACTATAAAAGGTGCTACTCAGTCTTTGAACCTTAAACTTAGTCAAGATGTTAGCCTAAGTAATTCTGTAGGATGCCTGAATGTGGTCTTTCTGACCCTGCAGTAGGGAAAAAACAGAAACAGCAAAACCATGGCGGCAAGAATGTCAGAAGAGGCATGTTTATCACAAAACAAGAATGATGGAGGATTCTTTTGCATTGGTAACTCTGGGGTTTTCTTCTGTATTATAAAAAGGAAAAGAAGTCTTGCCCTCTGGCAAAGAAAAACTGAAGGTGGTGGTAGCTGTTGAATCACATGTTCCCTTGCTTATGGGCTCTTAAACTGTCCTTTGCTAGTTGCAACTAAGTAACCTTGTGGCAGGCTGAAGCTCTGATAGAACTGAGTTTTATATGGTATGGAAACAGCAGTATTCTTACTGTAAAACTTCTACTTCTTTGGTATGCTACCTAAGTGGAGAAAATTATCAAATGAAAGTTTTATTAAGTAGAAAATACTTGAACTCTTTATAATAGCCACCCTAAAAATGCTGTGTGATCTTAGCAGGCTTGGAGTGATAATGAACTAACCTTAAACATTAACTATTTTTTACCTACTGGACACTATGTTAGGAATGATCTTTAGAGAACTGTTTTGTTATGAGTATGAAAACTGCAGAATTTTCTACACTAGTGTTGCTACTGCAGCTGCTGTGAAAACTACACTTCTAAAGTGACCTGTACCTATGAAATGATGCTTCTCAGCAGGAGGACCCAGAACTACTTTCCTGTTGCTGAAATCACCAGAGAAGGATAACCTACAAGAAATAAACCAGAAGAGGAAAAGCAGTGGTTGGAACAAAAAAAAAAAAAAAAAAAAAAAAAAAGGAAAAAAAAAAAAAGAAAAAAAAGAAAAAAAAGAAAAAAAGAAAAAAAAAAAAGAAAAAAGCATGAAGGAAGAAAACCATAATGATGCTTACTAAAATCTGATGTCATTCTCTCCAGGGACTTCCTAAAGTGAGGACAAGGATCAAACCCTGCATTGCCTGAGTCTTGTGAAGTAGAAACCTTAGTGCATGGCCTTGCTTTCTGACCACTAGTCTTGGGGCTGGGGTGAAAAGTGGGAAGAAAAGGTTTTGGTGGACCACTTTGCAGGACAGTTGCAGATGAGGTATAAGATCTGGAAAGTATGTTCTCTCACTGTCAAATTTATTTTTGAAAACGACATTTGTTTAAAAGAGATCTGGCAATTTTCTTTCTAATGTTGTTCATAAGTACTTCATTTGAGGAAAATCATTCTCCCTACAGCCTTCACTGTCCTTTTAAGTAATATTCAGGCTCTTGAGGGGATCTCAGGTCAAATACTACTAAGACAGTAACTTCCCATCTCTTGAAGTCCTACTGCTCAGCCAGTGCCATGTAGACAACTACCCTTGGGAATGTCTTACAACTGTGCACCTTTCCATAGGGAGCAAAGAACCAAATGGAAGAAAACTGAGGAGCAACTTAAGGAAGGTCCGAATCCTAACTGAATATAAGGAAATTGTGTTCTGAGTCTCACCTGTAATGAATCAGGTGTGTCACTCTGCTCACTATTTTCTATAGGTCTGAAGAGTTCTTTCTTCTTTTCCCTGTCCCTCATGTCAGGACTAGCAGCACTAACAAGAATCTTCAGGTTAGCAGTAGGAGTCCAGGGATCAGGCTGAGGTCTGTCAGTGATCTTAACAGGTGTAATAGGATTTCTTTCTGGTGTGCAGCCTTTTTGCTTCGATAAATCGATTGGTTCATTCTTAATGGGAGTCTTTGGGGCCATCTTGGATCGATCAAATATGTTTTCCTATTAAAAACAAAGTTCTTTAGACACAAGAGTAAAAAAACCATTCCATCAATCAATTTCATGACTCTTATGAAGTTAATTTTACTGATTTGTGCCTTGGCACTCATAGCTACATTTAGCACAGTTCTTCTGCCTTTGTTGGGAGTGTTAAAATATTCTACATGCTGCTGTACTGGAGGACGTGTATTTGAGACACTGCCTTGAAATACAGAATGTAAGGTCAATCAGTCCAACCTGTAGCCTATTAGGCTTTTAAACTCTGACTGCTATTATAAGAAAGCATTGCCCATAAACATAAATCACCAAATCACAGGGAAACTGAAATCATGCACTGGCCATATTACATTTAGCAAGAATGCAGAATTCTGTTTGAAAGGTCCCAGGTTAAAAGCCATGCTGGGGATGCAGCTCAAACTCACAAAATGTCAAACTAAAGGGGATGTAACCTCATGTGCAAGCAAGGCAAATTTTGCACCTGCACTGTCTGCTGCTCAAAGCATCCTAGAAAACATCCAAAACTGTTCCTTGACTACAGCTAAGAGCTGCTAGGAGGAAAAATTCAATTCATCAGCTGATTTTTATCATTTCCTGAATGAAGCTCATCTTCCAGTCCCTAGCTGCCATCAAACTTTTTTCATATTTTATCTATGGATTCTTTTCTCTTACTGCAAGAATTATCACTACAGATGAATTCACTTCAAGGGACCAACTGAAGGAAGCATTACTGGTATCCTCGATACAATGGATTTTATTTTGTGCTGCAAGAAATCTAATTCAGAAACTGAATAAAAGCCTGAAACAAAATTTTAATTTCTACTGGATTACCACAAGAACTTTCTTAAATATTGCCTTTTACTTGGAGTAATTTAACTATTCTGTAGCTGAAATATATTTAAATAAATGATTCCAAAGGTCATCCTAACATGCACAGTCCAGCTAGAAAGCAGAAAAATGTTCTAATAACAACTGAAACTGGCTTTTACTAGGAGCAGTTTTGTAGCATTCAGACTAAAAACAAATCTGGCACCAAAAAGTACCATGCTCTGAGCACTGATGAAGAACACTTCTGCATACATTCACCTATGAATTACCCCAAAAAATATAATAAATGCATCTCTTTTTTTACAACTAACAGTCAGCCAGTTGCAACTTACTACACTGTGTGATAAACAGGGGTCAATTTACAGGCCATGGTACTTCTTGGAATATATATTCATATAGTGTTGTCACACAATATTTTCTTGCAATTTCATGTTTGCCAGCAAACCAATGGTTAAGTATATGCAGAAAGTCTATTTCCCCTATAGTTCCTGCTCATTATGGCTGGTGGTAATGGAACTCCAATGAGGGCAGGTGAAGCAACCTGCTGTTTCAGTACCTCACATCTTCATATTTGTGTAAATACCAAAATTAAAAAAGTAGTGGCTCTACATGAAAAACACATGATTATGCCCTTTTAAGTCTTTATTTTCTACTATCAGAATTACCTACTAAGGTCAGAAACATTTTATCCTCGCTCCCCTTTTTTTTTTTCTGTAGCTGCAACACTCTGAAGTCCCACCTGAATTGCACAAAACTGCAAGGTCAGTTGGTAGAAGTAAGAGATAGAGGACAGGAAAGGCCAGTGTGATGAACTTCGTATGTAAGCAATAATTGAAATAAATCTCTGATATAACAGGAGCAGAACCTGACAAGAACTGTGTGAATTTTGGAGGACTCAGATTGAGCATGGACAACATGTCATGAATTGCATCTAGTTCAGGAGACATTACAGAGCAAGGTTATGCTTGAGGCCACATGTGCTGTCTGCTGGCTGGTGAGGCTGTAGGGAAGCAATGAGCTTGTTCCTTGCTGAGTGCCCCTACTTAGCCTTTTGACTGGAGAACACCATTTCATGAATACAGACCAGAAGGCAAGCCTAGTGGACGTGTCCATCAGCGTGCTCTAACTACTGTTAAATAACAGAACTATACTACTCCTGTGCCAAGTTAGGGATTGTGGTTCTTACCTTTAGAACCATGAGTCTCTACAAGAGCCGTCCGCACCTTACCCATGGTAGCCAGTGGGATACTTGAGATCACTAAGTGAGTTTTACTCAGGTGAAAGCTAAACGGTGCTCCCCGATGTGTAGTACCAGAGCGCAATCACTTCACTTACTGACAAGGGTGGCATGACTCAGGCTTCTTACACTGGATTACTTCTCTATCTCAAGGGTAGCGCTGGACACCCCAGTGCCCCAAGTGCTCACAGGTAAGATGCTGCTGTACAGACCAACAGGGCGGAGCAGGTCCGACGGGCAGCACCTCAAACGCTGCCCACGGGAGCCACAGAAGCACGGTCCAGAGCCCGACCCCCCTCCAAGCCCCCCGGGTGGCGGCCCTGCACTCGCGGGGCTGGGGCTCCGTGGCGCCCACCGCTCTCGCCGCCCTCCCTCCCTCCCTCCCTCCCTCCCTCCCTCCCTCCCTCCCTCTTCCTCTCCTCCCCGCAGTGGCCCGAGGCTCCGGACAACGCGTGCAGGGAACGCGCAGCGCCGGACCGGACCGAACCCCGCGCCGATCCTCCCGCTCACCTTCTGGGCCGCCTCGATGCGGCCCCGCCGCCCCGGCCGGGCGCTCGCCAGGTCCCGCAGCGCCAGGACGCTCACCTCCATCTGCAAAGCGAGAAGGCGCTTTTAGCCCGGCTCTTAAGAGGAGCCGCTCCCGTCCCCGGAGGGACGCGCGGGGAGCGCGGCTGCTGGGGGCTGCGTTCCCGGGGAGGGAGGGAAGGACGGAGGGAAGGGAGGGAAGGACGGGGGGGGAAGGGAGGGGGCGGGAGGCTCGGCGGGCTCCGCGCCCTCACCTCGGCCGGGGCCGGGGCCGGGGCGCGCGGGGGGCGCGCGGCTCTGCCGCTCCCGCCAGGCGCCCTCAGACATCGCTTTACAATCCGGCCAATCAGGCGCGGCCGCCGGGGAGCCCCGGCCGCGCCGCCGGCCAATCGGCGCGCGGGCA
>VZUI01034830.1:0-65840 GCA_013401135.1 Cettia cetti | reverse complement strand
CACATCCATGTCATCAATAAAAATATTGAACGAAACTGCCCCCAGCACAGAGCCCTGAGGAACACCACTGGTGACTGGCTGCCAGCTGGATGCAGCACCATTCACCACCACTCTCTGGCCATCCAGCCAGTTCTTAACCCAGCAAAGAGTGCTCCTCTCCAAGCCATTGGCTGCCAGCTTTCTGCTTCCTATAAAACCTTCCCCTATCTACAAATGCACCTATTATGATACATGTGGATTTAGAAGCAATGAGAATTAAAATTCCTAATACATCTCTTTCAACAAGTACAAGAATCAGGCAGAGAGAAAGCTATTTTGGGGAGGAGGGGTTATTCTCTTTTTAAAATCATTATTACTTTCATTAAACCTACAGAAATAACCATCGCTAGAGAAAAGTACAAAGCTTTAATCAAAGACAATCAAGAAACAGGGTGCAAGATTATAACACTAAAAACCATGTGCCAGTAGTCAGAATTGCATATGGGGAAAAAAAAATGCAGACTACATTCAAAACCAAGCCAGAGCAAAAAAAGAAAAATCTTTTGAGAGTTATCTTTGCTGCATATTCATGCCCCAATAAATTGCTATAATTAGTTAAAAGAATGAGGAGGCAACCATGAATGAATATGTTATGCTGAGTATGCACAGTTAAAGAATGTCACTAATGTTTCAAAAACTGTATTCTGGTAGAAATCCACACCTACCCAAACATCTTCTCTCCTCTGCATATGACTCAGTTACTGCTGACAAGAATGAGAAACTGTGTTTGAAGGATAAAACTACTTAGAAACACAGCTAGGTGAGTCTGTTAAAATGCCCACAATACCCCTTGCCTCCCTCTCCCCTCCTATGAATAATCATACTTTAAAAACCACAGAATATTAAAACCCCATTTCCTCCTTAAGATATATATATATATAATGCTTCTGTGAAAACAGACAAGGGGTGTTTGAGAACATAAATATCAAATGAAGGCAAAGGCATTGGTTCATTTACACCACAAAGCCCTACCAACAGAGGCCACCTTGGACCACCTCAAAACTTCAGCACACAAGTACCATATACACCTAAAATGGGAGACATTCATTTGCAGTTTTTCTTAAAAAGGTTGCCAGGATGAGAGTCAAGAACTATTAAGGTATAAAAAGGAAGATGAACATCTTCAATATGCAAGGACATTAGAGGATCCTGTCTTTAAGTGTTCAGCTGCTGTCAAAAATTAAGGGCTACATTTTTGACAAACTCTATTACTTTAAAGGTTTAGGTTAAATTCTGGCCCTTACCGTTCCACGTTGCTGGTTATGAACATCCACTTAAGGCAACAGCAACCTTGGTATTTCATCACTATATGCTTCTCAACTTCATAGAACACATCACTATTTTTCTTAACCTCAGGTTAATAGTTCTCAGTTTGGTCTTCTGCTTCATGGGCAAACAACACTTTCAAGGAGAGCAGCACTTCTGAGCGAGGACTCAACCATTCAGACTTCAGTGAAAAAAAGCAGCAAGGGCTAAAACTGACCCTTTTATTCCAATCCTATTACATGCTAGTCCTAGGAAGGCTTTCCCTTCCTCCTTTTAATTATAGGTGTTACTAACAAGCCACATGTGTTTTTGAGCACTTGTTGATGAGTTCAGATTAGATAGGGACAAGGCTATTTCCCTTTGGTGATGTCGTGAATAGCAAAGTAACAAGCTAGACCAAGAAACAATTTTCACCCAAACTTCCTCCTAATTACCATTCTCATTTAAAGACAATAAAAGGTGATTTCCCCTGGCAAATGAAACCATTTGCTGATATCCCTTTGAAGATCAGTTTAAATTAAATTCACGATTTAATTCTAAATAACCCATCTACACACACACACATCCACATAATTTACTTAAACATCAAGAGATTCAAGAAGCTCACACTTGATCTTCTTATAGCAGGTCAAAGTAGTGCTTTTATTACCCAGGACAAGTAGCAGACAACAGGTCTCCCTTCCCTTCAATACTTTTATATTTCTTTATATTACTTGTTCTTTTGCAGACCCCTGGAGTGCAATCCTGGCCCCAATGGAGAAAAAAGAGGAAAAAAAAAAAAAAAAAGATATGCCTTGGGGATTCTACATTCCAAACTAATTTGATCATTCTGAAAGCTGCAGTTGTTAGAATCTTTTGAGGTCACAGGTAATAGAGCATTCTTATTACTAAAAGATTCGAATACCACATTCATCCTTCTCACACTGTGTTGCGCTGAAGTTAACAGGCAATCACCCGTCTCACCCATTTGCTTTGTGTGTGCAGAGACATGTAAGTCTCATCCTGAACACTGGGCAGTGGGTGGGGATGGAAGTCTGTGGTGCTGCAGACCATTACATACCCTGAGTAACTAATTTGTGGCAGTGATATTCCAAAGAACAGTCTCCTTATGCACACATACTTCCACAAATAATCCTGAAAATCCAGTAATTTGGCTCTCAGATTTGCTGTTGCAGTTCTCTATAGCAGAAACATAGTTCAGAGGTTTGTTTGTAATACTTACCTATTTCAGCAAGCCAAATACTCTCGTGAATGGCTTTATCTCATTTTTCCTTAACCAAATTATTAAAGGCATTAACAGGTTACAGGTTTAGCTCTTTGAAAGCTAAAACATGAATTTGTTTTTCATGCAAACAAGTAACCACCACATTCACACTAAGATGTAAATCTACAGTCATAAGTGGAAACAGAAAAAGAAATTCTGAACCCATGTGGTTTGGGTCATCATCTATCAAATACACTGTACTGTACAGTAGAACACTCCTCTAAAAAAAAGTAGCTAAGTCTTCCCTGAAATCTGTTACAAGGAGCAAGTAGTATTGCAGGTGAAATTATGACCTAAATAGGCCTCTTGTACTTCAAGAATCAAAAAGTTACTATCCCTAGAGTCTGAATATTATGTTCAGAAATAATTCCAGTATTTTGCATAATAATGAAATTCACTGCTTGTCCACTTTTTAAATGCTGGGCTGGGACAAAAAGTGAATATGGGTAATAAAATTTGTGTATTATTATTGAACTTGAAGGATTTCTGGTCCTAGCTAAATTTGTAGGACCCACAGTCAAATAAATGGGAATGGAAACAGGTGTACTGAAGTCTAAAAATGATATATACAATGTCCTTGAAAATGTGAGAAGAGCCATGTACCTGGCTCTGAACATTAATCAGTTCTATCCTGGCATAGAAGAGTCTATCACATTCCCTTATATCCCAAAACCTTTAGTGTCCTCAGTGACAACAGAGAGTATCAGAAAGTCATCAACTTGTATTGCTACTAGTACTTTGCCAGGGGAAAATAATATCTGTAGTGGAAGCACCAACTGGCATTGTATTTCACACATGCACATCCCACAGAAATAGTCCATCAGGACCAAAGAAGGAGAATTCATAGCCATACTCATATTTCCATAGAAAATCTATCTTTAGTGACTTTTGGCTACCAAACCTTAGCAGGTAGAAGGATATAAGTGAGGCAGCCCTGTAATAGGTGCTCAGTGGTAAAACCAAGGATTTAAAACATAATTTTTTTAAAGTATCTATTTTAAATTACATTTCAAGCTGAAAAGCCAACAAATTGTCATAGCATAATTTTTGTCATAGCTGTCCTATTATTGCAGCCTCTCACAAAAAGCACTATTTGCACCCTTCAGATTTTAAAGTCAACAGCAATTGCTCCCCTTCAAGACAAAGCAGCACACACAATTCTTTGAATTTGACTGCATTGACTAGAAGAAATCTGTTGCAGAAGGTAGACACACAAAGAACTGTGCCAGGCATCAAGCAGGAGCTGAAACACCCTTCTCAAACATTGTGTCTGGGTTTCTCATCTACCACAGAGTCCTGAGGGATGCCAGGAAACCCAAGCCTTAGAATTCGGCTCACAGCCAGCTACTGCTACAAAGTGTCTGCTACAAATGACCCTTCAAGAGACCTGCTAAGTGCCCAAGCTGAGATCCAAGTCAGCCTACCACCACCTAACAGCCAGGAAAGCTCTTTCAGACTTCAGGAGGCTGAACCACCCTGTGAAGGTGTCCATTATAGAGAGAATCAAGGTCCCTTTAGACCTGCATTGGGCACTTTCTGGAGGAGCAGTCCTAATAAGCCTGGGCTCTTGCTTCAGAGCTCATCTTTGTATTTGCATACTGCTGTTTCCAGAGACAGCCCTTGCTAACCTGTGTGACTTGCCTGGCAAAGCAAGAGATTTTCAATCTCAAAATTAGATTAGGACCCAATAACTATGTTCCAAAAGACAAACAATTTTGTATTCTATAATTCTTTCACAGGGTAGGAACCATATCTCAGGAAATGCTGGTTTGACCCAGACATACAAAGAAGTAAGTGCCTGACCAAGTGCAAGTTAAAAGGATATATAGGCTGACAGTGCTTACGTTTTCACACCCTGGTATCAACAGGTAACATTTGCAAAATCTCTTACAAGTTATCCCTTTTTCAGACAAAACCAAGCTGAGGGGTACAGTTGACAAATTCCTCTGAGGGACTGGATGCCATCCAGACGTGGTCATCCAGGGAGAACTTGCCACAGTCCTGTTCAGCAATCTGGGAGTTGTCAATAATTTCAGGAAGTTTTGAAGTGACATTTGATTCTGGGTAAAACCAGCAGGACACAGAGCTTTTGAGAACAGAAATAATAAAGAATAGGAGTAAATTTACACTTCTTCTTCTCTCCTTACTTGTAAATGTCTCAAAGGACAATAATTATACTTTCCAGAGATTCACAAGCTCTGGGAGTTCGATGTCAAGGCTTATTTTCCCAGCACCTCACTGCTATAGATAAAAGCCAAGCATAAAGAGAAGTACAAACACAGGATACTGAATCTCAGATGCTTTAAAGTTGGTAATGTATGAGGTAACCTTTTTATCCTGCCCAACATACATAAGGTGAAAATGCTTAGAAATGGTACCATGCAGCTGTCGCTGTTTCACAGACACACAAAAATTCAACATTTGCCATGACATAACATACAGTTACCATGGATATGTCCCTATTCTTAGCATACTGGGAAGAAAAAAAAAAAAGAAAAAGAAAACAGATCCTAAAATCTCAATGCACAGTAACCTTGAGCAAGCATTGACTCTGCAGTGACAGCCACCATGCCAGCTAACAGAAAAATGAACTTTATTTTGCCCAAATTTTTGCAGATAAATAATCTATGTGCTGTCTATGACTAGGTTTGCTTAGCTATATGGCACACAGGGATTGTCACAGGGCAATCAACAATAAGCAGGGGGGAGTGAAAGTCAGTTTAAGACCAAGGTCCTTCTGACAGCAGCAATTCAGAATGAGTTTTCAGTTTAGGATAAATTATTTAAAAGAAGAGGTATGAATGAAGGCTCTGGCATAAAGGAAATGGGGGCCTTAGGATTTCAGATGAGCATTGCTCCTAAAAAGAAGGAAACACATCTTTAGCTTAATTCCAGGGAAGCATGCTGTGGACAAAAAAAAAGATACTAAATTCAAATAAATGATAGCCCAAAACCAAGCACATATTATACCAATTGTGAATTAGGAAATACTGAAGATGACAGAAAGTTCCAAAGAGACAACAAGGAAGTTGGGTAGCTTTTCAGTTGGACCAGCTGATAAAAGAAGGAGCTAACATTTCTTATGTCACAATCTGTCAAATTTTCAGCTGGGCTTGAATTGCTTTCTATTATTGTAGGAATTATGTTCTGTGTTCTGGTCAAGCAAAGATGTTTCAAGGCATTGCAGTCTCCTTGAGTCAGAAAACTTCAAGCTAGTTCACTGTACAGATATTGTATTGATAAAATAAAAAGCAAGCAAACAACAACAACAAAGGCCAGAAAACCAAAACAAACAAAAAATCTCAACAACTTGACTAAATCTAATTTATATCAAATTCACTTAGTACAGGAGAGATCCTAGTGACCTGAATCTCCATTTTTCAAATGAACAACCACTAATGAAAGAGAAAACAATGTGATTTTTTTTCTGCAGGGGCAGGAAAAGCTGATGGGGAAGTATCAGGCAAAAAAAATAAGCCCAAATGAACTAATTTGGCTGGAGGTAGCTGTGATAGCCTGACATTTCCCAGTTTCTTACCTGCCTTTTTTTACCAGGATTCAGATTGGAGCTGTAGAGCACATTTTGTGCCACAGTCCCTCAATCACGACTCTACCTAGAAGACAGCCAGATCCTCCAGAGAATCTTTAAAGACTTTAGCATTTATAAGCAAATGTATGATATTGTATATGAGCAAGTAACACTTAGGACAGGTAACCCTGTCTCTTGCAGCATTTCCCCTGGGTGTCACTCCTCTGCATTAACCATATGTTGTACTGCTTTGCCCTGCCCTGCTGAGATGCTTTGATCCAGCAAGGGTTTCTCCAAGGAACAAATACCTCCTGGGCCCTAACACAGTGTCAAAACAAGGCTCAAAATCTATTTTTATTGAAGTGGGAACTTGATATCAGAAGACAGTATTAAAACAAAGTCTAAATAAAAAAAAAAAAAAAACAAACAAACAAAAAAAAAAAAAAAAAAACAAAAAAAAACCAAAACAAAACAAACAAAAAAAAAAAACCCACAAAAAAACCCTAGAACTCCTTGCTGGAAGAAGTTCATACTGGAACAGATTGCCCAGAGAGGTTGTGGCGTCTCCCTCACTATTCAAGAACCATCTGGACACAATCCTGTGCCAGGTGCCCTGGGATTACCCTGTTTGAGCAAGGAGATTGGACCACATGAGCCATTGTGGTCCATTCCAGCCTGACCCATTCTGTGATTCCAAGTGGCACCTTTCTTCCACCTCATTAAACAAAAACAGGAAAAAAAATGTCATTGCATCATTAGAATGGCTGTTGCTTTGGAAACTCAAACTGTGAATCAGTTTTTTCTGGTGACTTGGCAAAGAAGGGGCAGAAGAAGAAGGTAATTGTCTTAAAATGTCTTTCTCACACTTTCCTTTTTGTGAAAGGTACAGCCAGATTGCCACAGCATTTCATTTATTTGGACATGGCAATTTTCCAAGATTGCTTTCCACTCTTGGTCAGATCAAACAACCTCTGTAATGAACCACCAGTGTTTTGAACAATGACTCCCATAGGTAATGGAATCTGCCTTTGCAATATCAAAGCTTCTAACAGCTTCAGAGCCAAACTCCCTAGCAGCAACTTTTGGACTACTCTAAAATACATACAGCATATCCATCCACATAGAATCCTGTTGTAATTATTCCCAGCCTATCAGGTGAGATAAGATGATACTGAGTGAGCTGTGGCACAGAAGAATACTGGCACCTGACCCATCTCACAGAACTCAAGAGAAGCAGAGGAAATCACTGCTTTTCTTCCATGATATAGCACTGATCAACCTGCCTCTCCTTGAGAGTTTTCAAAACTGTTACGTTAAAAATAAAAGATAAGCTTTGAAGGCATCTATGTATATGTTTCACACTTAGCAGTAGAAGCTAAACATAACTTTAAATAAGAATCATCAAGGTTGGAAGAGATCTTCAGAATCATCCAGACCAACCATCAATCCAGCACCACCACAATCACCTCTAACCCGTATCCCCAAATGCAGCCTCTGGATCTTAAACACTTCCTTCACCTGGAGAGATGGTGATTCCACCATCTCCCTGGGCAACTCATTCCAATGCCTAACCAATCTTTCACCTGATAATCTGAATCCAAACAGCTGCCTTTGCAGTGCTTGCAACAGCACAAAGCAGGATTAACTAAGCGAAAGTCCTGAGACATGATAGGACCAGGACCCATATGCAGCAGGATATCCTGTCTTGCCTAGTTTTCTCTACAGGTTCATCATGATCTCCAGGGTGTACAGACCACAACTCATGAACATCCTGCGTGTTCCACAAGAATAATTTTCCCCACTAGACTGAGCCCATGTCCAGGAAAAGACTCTGTAGTAAATGTGTGTTACTATTCCCTCTTTACTCTTGCAAGACGTATTACTGGGGTATCTGTACTACTTGATCACTATGAAGTGTTGCCATAAATTATTTAAAAAAGCAATTGTTCAAATAAATGAGCAACATACTGCTTATTTGTGAATGCACATTTTCTTGCTAATTTGTAACAACTAGTTTCCCAAAGAAGGATTCAAGGCCATTACTGTGAGTTAATGTAGCCCTGCAATATGTTTTATTTTTATGGCTTACCATATCCCTGACAAATACAATAAAATCAGATATTTTTTTTAATGTTTCATACTTCAAGCAAATCCTGGGCAGATATCCAATCATATAAGAAACACCAGAATATATCAAGACAAACTTCAACAAAATAACTGCTTTGGACAGCAGCCTCTGCCATTATAAGGCATAAAGAATCAATGCACTGAAGTTGTGAACATCTAATCAAAGCAGGGGCTTCAGCAACTAATTAGGGGAGTAAATTAAGGGTTCTAATGGTCAGAGTCACTTGGAGTTAATGAAAGATTTTGCTAGTACAAAATATGTAATATTTTATCACATTACTCATCATCATGTAATCTCCAATATTAGACAAGCCTGTACCCACATCCTCCAGGCTATACCATCTAGAATTGCCAGCTGCTGCAGAATTACCAAAAGCTCTGACATATCAATAAAGATGAAATACCTCAGAGAATGTATTACATTCATGAAGACTGTTCCCTCATTTTTTGTTTATTAAGCATAACAACTTGTAAAAATAAACAGTGATGTAAATCCAGTTTTCCCATATGTCAGGAGAGTGCATCATCATTAAATGATAGTATGCCTTTAGGCAGAAGAAGATGTGACAAAATTCTTTCATTCTTTATTTCTGAAATTGTGCTACTTCAAATGGCATAATGTGGACCTAATTACCCACAAATCAAACAGCATACCTGTCTTTCTGAAACCAATAGATATTGGTTTCAGCAGAGGGTTCACTTTATTCTAGATTCCATTCCCAAATAACCCTGAAATAAGAAGAAGTAGAAATAGCACTTGCAGAACAGCTAAGAAGCCTGGTTTCACTCCCCCTAGCTGCTACTCTGAAAGATAGTCTTGCCCTCACTTGCACTCCACCAAATTCTTGCTCATTTATGAGAAGTGGAAGTTCAACAAAAAACAGTAAAAGCATCCTAAAATATTCTACAGACAGCCAAATATTTGGAAGTCCTGGGAAAAAGTTGCTTTCAGTCAGATGAAGAATTTGAATGTTTTTCACATGCTGGATAAACAGTAAGAAGAAAAGATGCAAACCACTGAGGTAACAAGTAAGCACAGTTAGCTTCAGCATCATACAGAGACTTCAATTCCTTAGAAGTCAAAAATTAAGTAATTTATCACTCAGTATTATAACACACAAACTTTCTGTCTATATTCAAGTTGATAAGTCTAAAAAAACTTCATGTTTTTAATGAAAAACAAAAATCCAATTCTTTAGGCAAGTCTTTAAAGAAGTTCCTGGATAATTAAGTCCCATTTCAAGAAGCATCTTGGACAGATAGAGCTATGTGTTGAAAACAGGTTTAATAATCAAGTCTTTGGGTTTTCCAAGGATAACTAAAGGAGTCTTTGTAATTAATTCTATCTGCTTTTAAAATACCTGCTTCCACTTCCCTGCCCTCTGGCTCTTGTCCATTTATATTTTAAGTCTTTAGGACAGGGACTGCTGCTGACTGGAATGATAGAGTCCCGAACTCAGCTGGGCCTGCAGGCATTTCTTTGATGCAGACCATAATATATTTACAGAAAGGGAAAAAAAGCTATGTTCGTCAGCAGCTAGACCAAGCTTGAATAAACAGCCACCTATTTCTGGCAGTAAATACACCAGAGAACAAGCACTACTGTCTTTGATCTATGCTCACCTAACAAAAAAGGACTGTTTTGACAGGTAATTTCTAATCAAGAGGATAACCTGGACAGCGCATTGCAGCTAACACTGGTGAACAATATTTTATTAAATTCATATACTGGTGAATTATCAGCTGTTATTTTAGCCTGTGTGCAGTGCAGCTTTCAGCATTATTGATCATGAAATTTTAATATAATGCTTGGAAGCATTCACTGGCATTTCAAAAGCACCATACGATTGATTTAGAACTTAGCTGCACTCAAGAGACAAGTCCTTATTGTCTAGTATCCTCCTCCTCTCCCTTTTCAGATCACCTTGTTACTGCATAAAAATTTGCTGAAATTTAAGTTTACTCAGAATCCACAGGCCATGCTGGCCTTTATGATATTGCCCTTTACTGAAACTCTTCGTTTCTCAACAGCTTTCTATTACTCTATAGATTTATTTCACTTTTACCTCATTTGATGCTGTTATGCTGGGCTGTCTTTCCCCCAGCTCCATACAACAGTGAAAACCCAAAAGTAATCAAGTTTTCTTACACGTAAATGCATTCAAATATGAAGGTATGATACCTTGTCACCCCATTGCCCTCATAGTTAATAGTCCGTTTCCATTTGTTTTCAACAGAATCACCTTTTGGATAAAACCTTGCCTTCAAAATCAATTTGGACTGTAACCCACAATATGGATTACCTACAGAGCTTAAAGGCTATTTAAAAAAACTCAACCAACATGCAAATCAACAAAACCAACAAGTCCACAATAAAAATACCAAAAAAATTAAAGGGGAAAATGCTGCTCACTATTTCCCCTCTCCATCTCTTGAATATTACCTGATTTTGCTGACATTTCTTTCCCAATACTGATATTCTGCCTCAGATATTGATTTTGCCCCATCCCCAGCAACCTGATTATTGCAATTCCTTGTAGTTTGTCTCCCTTCAGCTACTCAACAAGTGGACAGACTCAGCTCACACATCCCTGCAGGAGACACCAAGTATCACTTGGTGCCATATCAAAAGACATCCTGAAATCATTCCAGAATAAATACAAGCCTGATGCCGCTCTTGTGAAATAACACCTGACTCAGAGTCAGGTCCTGAGGGCCAGTTTCATCCCAAGAAATTTCAGGCACTTAACTCATATATTCTGGGAAACCTGGAGAGAGAAAGAAATCCTGGCACATTCCCAAGGCAGCCCACTGATGCCAGACCATAGTCCTAAGAGAACTAGAGCTTCTAAATGCCTAAGAATGGCCAATGTTTAATAACAATATAAACCCCTTTTGGTGTGGCTTTACTGAAAAAAAAAAAAATCCAAAACCAAAAAAACCTGCAAAAAACAGCCAACAACATCCCCCCCAACAACCCTCATCACACCTGCACTCCAAGTTAAAAGCATACCCAGTTGTACTGCTGGCATGTTTAAAGTCCAAAGTGAGATGCCAGCCAAATTTAAGCACGAAGAAACAGCTCCCCATTGTGCTACACAACCCAAAATCCATTAATAAATGACAGGAGGGAAAAAGAAACCCTCATTTTGCAAGGAGAGCTCCAGTCAGCCAGCTCCCACACCTTGTCTCTGCCCAGCAGAAAGCCATTTAGCTCAGTCCTGCTGTCCTCTCACAGGGGAGGTTATGGAAAGGTGAATCTCTGCACCTGCCCAGTGTGCTGCTTTGGGCTAGGGTAGAGATAGCTCTCTTCCCAGCAGCTGGCAAAGAGCAGACCGATATGCTAATTTTTGCTTTTTGGTGGAAACAGTGGTGGTAACAGAGGGATGTTTTCCTTCTTTCTTGCACAAACCCTGTGCAAGCAGGGCTTGCATATCATCAATGCTTTTTTGGCTTCTCATGCTGCCCCTGCACTTGGTTCTGTGTGGCTGGCATAGCCAGGAGGAGTTTGCTCTATGCCTGGCTAAACCAGGAGCAGGTAAGCCCTCATGCCAGGCAAAGCAGCCTCTGTACTTCAGGGAGATATCTGTACCCTGCTATACCCCTCACCTGTGGAAAAGCCCTGCACAATGCCCAGACCCAGCATGCTCCCTCACAAGGGCCGGTCCCCTCACCCTCACCCCAGAGGATTGGGAGGAAAAGCCAAAAGGCAAGCACAGGATATTGTCCCAGTAGAGCAAAGCTGTACAGAGACAACCATAATCCACAGAACACCCGATCTCATTTGTTGCCCCTCAATCTCCTTCAGAGACACTTTATTATTCAGCAATGATTTCTCAGCTGTGATAATTATCAACAATGACAGGCTATTGAAGGCTTAAAACTGACTGAGAGAAGCAATACAAATAAGATCTAAGCAGAGGGTAGACTATATTCAGAATTAATAGCTGTTTTCCTAGTCTTATCATTACCTTGGCTTCATGCTGTCCATGATATCACAGATACTCTAGTACCATTTCAATGGCTGAAGCCACAGCAGAACTGTAGTCTCAGCAAGGCTGTGCAGAGGGAGAGCGAGAGGCATGATCAAAGGCCAAACCTCTGGCCTCCCAAAACAGTGCAGGGGCTGCTCTCAGCAATCCCCTTTACCATAAGAATTTCCAGAACTGAAAGCACCAGCAGTGCTAACCCCCAGTAGGAAGATCACCTTTCATCTGGTCTCTGGCTAAAGAAACACTTCCCTACAGTATTGATAGCTCCAGCCTGGGGCTCTGTGTAATCCCCTGGAGAAAATTTAGTCATACATATACATCCTTCTCTCAACATGTCATGTTTTATAGGCCTTAAACATAGGCTTCGATTCAACAAGCTCATCTTTCATTCAAAGAGTTGGAAATCACTCTAGCAAATAAACGATGAAAATTGCTCTTCCTTCCAGTCAACAAGTCACAGAATGCAATTACTTTGTACACAAGTTTGCTATTTCCCCTCACCAGTACAGGACAAAGGGTTGGGCTTAAATGTAGAATATACAACAGCAAATTCCTTTTTCCCCTACATCATCCTAGACAAGCAGCGGAACTGTTTAACACTAAGGAAAGAGATCAGAGCCCTGCGCACTTCACCCGAGACAAGTCAACAGCAGCTGAGCTATGTTTGTACTCAACACCAACATACCAGCTGTAACCCACTGGATCACTCAACCAGGCAGATCTGGTCCCAAAACCCTGCTCTTCCTAAAAACACTGCAAGTGTCCTCTCCTGGGAAGACAGATCTCTGACTGCCAAGGGACAACATCAGACAGCTAGTAGTAGTTTTCACCCTGCCCCAAATGTTATACTTTCCCCAAAAGATCATTAAATTAGGGAGGTATAATGCACAGTCTTCTAAAATGAGAAGACAAAGTTATAGGATGACTGGAAAGGTTGCTAGATGCACAATGAGACTCCTGCTGAAGCTGCCAGCACTACCTCTGCAGTCCTAGCACAGGCTGGGATATCAGCCACAACAATTAGATCTGACACAGGGCCTGACCTTTAAATGTGTGTTTGGAGCAGGTGCTTTTATCACAGCTGCTAGGGACACTTTTCCATCTTTCCAGCAATGAAACATTCCAGAAAAATTAATTCTGTTGTCTTTCCACTTTCACAAAAACCCACATGGTCATTAAGAAAGTGGAATTGAAGTGTCATTCCCAAAGATTCTCAGGTGACTAAGTTAGCATGGCTAATGACTTTTTAATATCTTTTTATGCCTTCAGGAAAAGTGATATAAGCAATGTAGTATTTTGCTTTACAGTTCTATAAACCCATTTGTTTTTGTCTCATTTCAGAATCCCTCTTGGAGTAGCTCTCCAATTGGGCTTATTCTGTATTTGTTGAAATTTATATCCATCTATTGCCCTAGTAACAGGGTTGAAAGCCAGGAAGCATCTCATCTTTCTGTTTCTGAGAAGTCATTTCCTTCTGACTAACCTGGTCTCTCTGACCCAGAAGACACTGTATCATCATCAAATTAACTTTCCTCAAAAAAAGAAAAATAAGCCTAAAATGAAATAAGCCACAGGGAGCTGTGTGGAATAGGAATAACAGCAGACCGATATGTTCATTTTATGTAACTACTTCTGCTCTTTTATGAGCCAAGTAAATTATTCTATTCTTCCAGTTCTTGTGGCTTATTAAACATTAGAGGTGTTATTATAGCTGCAGCTAGAAGAATCTTATTTCAGTACTATTTAAATATGTTTAGGAGTTTTTTTAAAGAAATGCATCTGTGCTTAGATAGAATTACTATTAAGAATAAAACAAAACCAGCCAAATATAAACTGCAAAAGAATTACAGTCAAATGAATTGTAGGAGGTAAATGTGTTTCATAGAAAGTAATGCAAGTGCTATCATTCAGACCAGAGACTACATTAGAGGAATTAGAGACAGATTATTGCTCATTAGGTTTTTATACTGAGACTCTTATGAACATTTAAGCAGGCCTGTTCTCCACATTCAAACATCCTCCTTAGACCAGTTCAGAAAGTAAATACTAGGACACAATTATCTAGCATGTTATTTTCAAGCTTATGTTACAGGTGTCTTGCAACTTACTGTAGTGAAGGAATAAAGCTGAAAATTGGTGTCTATTTTATCACCTATTTAGAATGCTGAATTTGCCACAACTGGACATGTTTTTCTTACCCCCTGTGGCAGAGTCACACACTTATTCAGTGTCATGGGTTAATCCCAGCCAACAGCTTAGCCCCAAACAGCTGCTCACTCAGTCCCCTACCAGTGGGGTGGGGGAAGGAATCAGAAGGGTAAAAGTGAGAAAACTCATGAGTTGGGATAAGGAAACTAAAGTAGGTAAGGTAAAGCAAAAGTTGTGAACACAAGCAAAGCAACACAAGGAATTCACCCACCATTTCCCATGGATAGACTCAGCCATCCCCAGGAAAGCAGAGCTCTTCATGTGTAGAGTTTACTTGGGAAAACAAATGCCATCATTCTGAAGGTATGTCATTCCTTCTTCTTTCCCCAGCTTTATGTGCTGAGCATGATGCCATATGGTATGAAGTATCCCTTGGGTCAGCTAGGATCAGCTGTCCCAGCAGTGTTCCCTCCCAGCTTCTTCTCAGCCCCAGCCTCCTCACTGTGGAGGTGTGGTGAGAGGCAGAAAAAGCCTTTCAATAGTGGTCAGCACTACAGAAAATATCCCTGTGTTATCAACACTGTTTCCAGCACAAATCCCAAATATAGCCCCATACAAGCCATTGTGAAAGAAAACTGATTCCAGTTAACAGTTTATAGTGCCCCACAGGTCACTTCAAAGGGAAGCACTGTTGGGCACATCAATCCAGACTACACAGCCCATATGGCTGCTATCAGGACTTGCAAGCATCTCTAATAGACAAGTGAGACCTTCACTCGCAGAAGGGATACTACCTGAGGAAAAGCCACTCACACAGAGGCAAACCTCCAAGTACTGCCATAAATTGGCACCAGTGGGTGCCTCTGGCACAGACACAGGAGTAATCCATTAGGGTGTTGGCATTCTCCATGGCAGGGTTTTCCCACATAATTAATTACCTTTAGCTAGAAAAATATGTTAGTCTCATTCTCTGTTCACTTCAAACTTTGTCCTGCAACGTACCAAATGTTTAGATGCCAGCTACTGATGTTCCCTCCTGTCATGGTTTGAGCTGGGATAGATTTAATTTTCTTCCTAGTAGCCAGTGCAGTGCTGTGTTCTGGATTCAGGATGAGAATAATGCTGATAACACACTGATGTTTTGGCTGATGTTTCAGTAGTGCTTCCTGTAAGTTAGTCAGTTTCCCATGCTTTGCCTGTCAGGAATTGCTCATGAAGCGGGAATGGCAGCATGGTCAGGACAGCTGACCCAAACTGGGCAAAGGGATATTCCACACCACAGAACATCATGCTCAGTCTGTAAAATGGAGTGAACTGGCTGGGATGTACCAATCCATGCTTGGGGACTGACTAGGCATTGGTCAGTGAGTGGTGAGCAGTTCTATTGAGCAACACTTGTCTTTTCTCAGATTTTATCTCTGTCTCTTCTTCATTACAATTCAGAAACTCATACAATAGCTTGAGTCAGAGGGAACCTTTTAAAGCTGTTATTACTACCATCATCATCATTAGCATTATATTTTCTTTCCAGTTCTTATCTCAACCCTCAAAGTTTACTTTTTTGTTTCTGATTTTCCTCCCCTGGGGGTGGGGGGGGGGCGGGAGAGAGAATGAGTGTCTGCATGGTACTTCATTCCTGGCTGGGGTTAAACCAGGACACCTCCACAACAGTTCCTCTCTGAGAACTGGAGACTAAAGACTACCCTGGCTCTGGGATGCTCCCACCAGGCATTTCCAAGTTTCACGTGGGTCCAAACAAAGTTAAGTTTATGCCAGCAAAAGGAAAGTGGCACCTGTCTCAGATATATTCTTTCAAATAGTTTGTTCCTTCCTCTGTGTGAACATGTTGCTGACAGCCTGTCTCTCTGTCTCATCTTCAGCATCACAGGCAAGGGTGTTGTACTGCAAGCAGCAACAGTCTGCTGATAGCTCAGGATTTCACTGGTGATATGGAAGGTGTGGTATTACTGATACCCCAGACAGAGGTAGCTCACACAACATCTCCTACTCCTTAGTCCCGTTCTTCCTTTAAAAAATTAGCTACGAGCCTTCAGACAAAAAAAAATAAATAATAATAATAAAAAAAAAAATCTCAGCATCCAGCTGACTGCTACTTAGGCCCTCTATAAGCAGAGACAAAATAAATGACTCCTGTTTCAAAGCTCACCCTCACAAAGTAAAGGCTTATACCTTTCCTACCACCAGATTTCTCAATGGTCATTCCCACAGAGAGGAAATTATGGCCTTCCCCTTGTCCTACTGTGCTAACTGATCCTGTCAAACTGAAAATGATCTGCTAAATGCCCTTCCAGAACTAGCCAAAGTGGAGCAATCCAATTCCTCCTTCTACTTGTGCTATCTACACTTCTGCTGACCTATTGGGGGTTTAATGATGTGACTGCAGGGGATTCATAAATGTCCTATAGGAAAGTCACTTCAGCCTCCCTTGTCTGTTAATCTTCTCTAAGAAAAGTATCGTGTTATGGTTTGTGAGCTAAACTCTGCCAGCTTTCACAAAAAAAAAAAAAAAAAAAAAAAAAAAAAAAAAAAAAAAAAAAAAAAAGCTGTCAAAGCAGCATTTCCACAAAATCCCGGTCAACAGACTATTTTTTTTATTTTTTTAATCTTATGGTGACAAGTCAGAGAGCTTTATTCCAGAGAATTTATAAAGCAGGTTAACCCTCACTGGCCCTGTATGTTTCTCTGGCCTTAAGATACATACAAATGGGGTTAAAAGCTGTTGTAGCAACAGTTCTTTATTACCCTCCCCTATAAGCCATCACACAAGAGACAAAGTAAAGCAATGACAGATTCACATTCCGGAAACTTGTACTTCCCATTGGAAAGTCGGAATGCACCCTTGGTCATTGTAGAAAATGTCAGCTGTAAGTACAATATTAGATTGTTTTGCATTTAAAATGTTTCACTTCAAGGGCACTGTATGTAGTTAAAGTACATTTATCTGCTTCAATGAATCTTCTGAGCAAGAGCCCACAGTGTGGTTGTGCCACAGCTCTCCTCCATTTGACTCCAGACCTTGTTTTTATAATGTGGTTGGCTCCTAAGTATACTTATCCTTAAACATGTTAAAGAAAGAAGAATCAATACAAATTAGATCACTCTGTATTAAAATACCCCCGCCTACCCCAAAAAATCTCCTATATTCTAATCTTGTGATTCACTGTAATTATGTAATGCTTGTTCAATGATGAATACACTGACAGGTTGACATTAAAGCCAAGCTTGAGATATTCTTGTCTGTAGCATAATAATCACATGTCCAGTAATAAAATTAAAGCAGCTTCTTGGAATTGTACCCTCAGATTCTGAGAGAGTTTCTCAGACCAGCTCTGGCATAAAAAAGAAATGCCTCAAGAGAAAGAGGAAGAGCTGTAGCATTTCCAACAATTTTTTTTTTTTTGCTGCCATATGCCTTTCTGCCTTTTTTTTCTTTCAAAATACTTCCATCTGCCTCCTGCAGAGCTTGCTACAGCTTCCCTATGTGCAAATAGCATGCTCCTCTATAATTAGCTTCCTCCTCTGTGACTTAATCAGTGATATTGTAAACCAGACACTGTGATAATTTGATCAGCTCAGTGGCAGTGAATTGTACCATGACTAAAAAGTCCAGGCTGGTTGTAACTGTAGGAGAAGCATCTGCTTAAGGGGAAGGGTGATATAGTCCTTAGGTTAAGAGCACAGGACTGCATTTAAATCCTATAGCTAATCCCAGTTCCTATTCCTCTCAGACAGTCCTACTCCCTAGAGCAAAGAGGCATGCAAGCTTTCTCTCCCTCTGTGATACCCATTGATTCTTAGCCACTCCATGCAGTGCGTATGCAGAAGGAGAGAGATTGCTATATCCACTCCAAATGAGATCATACTCCCATGATTCAATGCTTTCTAGGAAGTAAATCTGGGTTTCAGAGCTCTTCATATAGGAGAGGACAAAATCCTACATTTCTCCTAGCTGTACAAGTGCATCGAGAGGTATCAAGAGAAGCAAGTTCTTCTCTTGTCCTGGAAAAAATGAAAAAAATTCAGTAGTGCCATCAGATTTGGTTGGACATAGTGATTTGAAAGGTCTTTTCCAGGCTAAATGATGATGCACACAAACTGCAAGCTTCACCCTGCACACCACACTCAGGGCAAGGTAGGCAAGGGACTCCTTTGTTGTGAGTAAGTGGTAATGCCTTCAAAGGACTCCCCTCCCAACAGGTTTATATTAGAGCAAAACTGGTAATCCAGTAGGTTACAGGGCATGCAGAAAGAAACACTGTATTTCTTCTGTTTTGGAGGAGACTCCTGATGCAAGACACTCAGAAGCTATGTGGTTACTTCAGCCTTCCAGCTTCTCATTTAATCCACCACTAGTTTCAGGCAGTAAGTTGCACTCTCCATGTAGTCTTGAGACATTCGGATATTCATATATGTATTAATAGACGTGTTTAATCTTGTTTTCCCCCCTACATGGAAGACCTTTCAAAACCTCCAGCAGGTCTCTACTTTGCAGGAGGTAGCTTTATGTCTTCTGGCTTTGAACCACCCATCACCGTAAGACATCCCCAAATCTCAAAGTTTCCCTCTGCAGTGTAAGTTTTTGCTGGACCATTAGTCCATAAAAATTGCACTCCCTGATCTGCCAGTGAGTTCTCATGCTGGATTGTGCACTTTAATTGCTGAGAGTTCCATAATTTGTCTTTCCAACCTCCCTGCCTCACATAAGACTGATTTTTCTGTGCATGTTAGCTCTGGGTTTGCAGGTGTATGTTGCATGGAGGTAGCATCAGCAAGCTTGCTTTGCAGCACGTAGCGCCAAAGCTCTCCAACAGTGCTCTCACTGAAGACCTGAGTTCACTCCTTCTTGTATGTCACCTGGCTATGAATTTCAGAGCATATGATACAAATGAAGAAGAAAAAGCTTTGCATTTCTTTCAAGGAATTCAACTGAGACCATTCAGCAATGAAGTACCAAGATACATCTGAGAGTAGCAAAGGATGAGCTGGACAAGAAGAAATAAACATGCACTGTGTACATTATACATGAACAGATAAGCCATGAGGGGAAGGTGGATTGTGTTACATGTCTGGGAAGCCAGGGGAAGAGATTCCCTGTCTGCCGTCAGAAAAGAAATATACATAGGCAACTGATGCAATAATACAGTGCTCTCCCAGCACTGGGTTGAAACCCATGGGGCAGCATTCACAGAACACCTGATGGAGGGATAAATGGAATACAAGGGATAAATTCAATCTTCCTCTTCAGAGGTCAATTTCTGCTCCCATGGATTCATGCAAAACAATTCTGGCTTCTTACCCGATCAACAAGCTGAACTGAAACCATATCATGCTCTAAAGTGGGCCATTTTGTTCAAGGATTTTTCCTTTCCCCTGGCAGTGAAACAAACAGTGCCAGTTGGATTCAGACTGTTGGAGCTGCTGTTCAGTCTGTGAAATGGCATCAATAGGCTGCTCCCAATGCACTGGGAGAGGTGGAGGTGTTCACAGTCTGCTTTAAAGGCTTGAAAGAACTGAGTGGTAATAAATATTCAGTTTGCCTGTGTGTGAGGGGATAGGTAGGGATGTAAACGTGCAAAACCACATGTAGACCTTATTATTTACCTAAGAAATGCTGCTGCAAGGATGGAGGGCTTAACACAATTTATCCCTGAAAAGGGTCTTCCCAGGAACTCCATTCTGTGGTCCCAATGCACAACCCAAACCAGTGTCCCAGAGATACTGTCAGGCAGACAGGAGCAGCAGAGAGTGGCAAAGCCTCCATCTCAGCAAGCAAAGCTACAGCATGTCATGTAGTCCCCTGTGGCTTACAAAACAGACTAGATAAATCAGAAGCTTTTCAAAACCCACAGTATCTCCAGGAACAGGCACATTGCCCAATATGACAGTATTTTTTCTTTACTTGAGATCCTTGTCCTGAAAAATCTCTCCTAATTTCTGTGCTTGTTTGGTGCAAAGGAAAGACAGCAAATTCTGTCTTGCTTTCAGCACTTTGCTCCTTTACCATGATGGGAGTGTGTTGCTGCAGAGCTTTGAAAAAAGCACTGAAGGAAGTTAGAAGCAGAAATACCACTGAGAAATGGTGAGCTTGGCACTCCTAAATCCTTTGGCAGCCACTGGGAAAACTGCCCAGCATCAATGCAGACCCTGAATGCTCAAAGGACTTTGTCACTGAAAGCAGGATGTCTGCACTAGGATGCCATTCTGGTGCATCTCCATTGTATAAAATACAAGCCAAAATGACAACACAGCGCACCTCACTGAGGAAAGGGGAAAATGGAAAACTCAGCCTGTGCAAAGTTGTCTTTTCCTGTCTTAACTTCAGCAAACAAATTGGAGCCTATGCAGTATATTTATGCATTGGGATTTCTAAAGAGGATAAGGCTTTTCCTTGTAGTAATTCAGTCACAACAACAGCACCCCACCAAGTGAGCTTGCATATGGGCTAAGTACTGTTCCAAGCAAGTACTTCTACTTAAGGGATGTTATGTGGGAGCACTTAGGAGCTGTCACCCATAGAACGATCCAATTTTGGGTCCTTAAAGGATTCTCAAAATGTGTTCTACATATGCTTTGCTTTACACTATTTGCCACAAAGCTTCTGCATAACTCTGCACCTTGCAAATGAAGAGAGTGTTTGCTAGGACATGTCTGACACCACCACTAAAATACTACACACAGCCATTTTTACATTTCAGAAAAGATACAGGAAAGTTGGAGAGAAAGCAGAATTTTGCATTTTGAGGAAGAAAAACAATCTTGCATCAATAGGCTTAATTAGTGTACTTTGCTTAAATTACCAAAACAAAGATCAAAAGTTGACTTAAGAATGGAATAGTTTGATGTGATAAAGATCGAACATGAAGATACAGTTAACTACTGGAGAAAGATGTAATAAGACAGCAGCTGAGAAAAGAAGGGAGACAAATTTAAATGAAAGAGGGTGCTGCTTTTAACAGTGAAGGAGTTTAACTACTACAAGAAAATATCAGGGCAATGGCAGTGTCATATCATTAGATAAGTTCAGATCCAACTCACATCTCTTTCTGATGGATTGTTTCTATTTCCCAGGGAATTCTGTTCGCAGTACAGGAGAACTACATATTGTTTTAAGGTCTTATGATATACTGGGGTGCAGATGAAGTAACCTATGAATATGTTCTGAAATCAAAATGTTTGCACTGAGGACCCTTGCTAGAATCCACAAGACCCCCAGATCTCATGACCTAAATCCTCCTAGAATGTTTAAGTCCTTAAGTATCCTGCCCTTCAGTTTCCTGACGTCTCATCTCCATCACACAGCCACCTTGAGCACCACATAGAGAGGGGTCCTCCCTAGAGGGGCAGTTTTCAACTGACAAAACAAAACCCCCTGTCAGCAGCCATGATAGAGTCACATAGAAAGATGGGTTTCAGATGAAATAATTGCTTCATTTTTCTTGGGACCATACCTTAAATCGTTATTTTGCTAAAGCCACCAAATACCACAAATAAAACCATTCTTTGGTTTGGAATTGCCAATTTTGGAGCCTGAACATCTCAGGTTCCTTCAGCACTCCCTCCCTGAGTGGTAGGAGTCCACTGACCAGGCAAGTCCCACAGCAAAACCTGAAACTGGGCTCCTTGTCTGGCAGGTCACTTCTCACACTCAAATCTGTCTATAGTGGCTATAACTTTTGCTGCATGGCAGGGGGTCTGTTTCCTTTCAGTGCACAAAGGTAGTTCATTTTGGCAGGCAACCCTTGCTCTTCTCTGTCTAAATTCCAACCTATCATGACTCCAGTATGAGATGAACATAAGCAAAAGATTCATGTGCTGTTCAGCAGCTATTGCACCACATTATGAATTCGCCATATTCATTTAAGCAGTGCATACACATGCAGTGTGGGATGTAAGTGCTTTATGTATCATACCACATTTTTATCACATACCACTCAGTCTAATTCACTATCAGCAAAGCAAACATTTTGCAATATTTTTCCCTGTATCTATCTGGATATTGAATTTGGACAAATGGGAAGAGCTCCCTAAAGATGATCTCTAAATGATTGCAGCAGAAAGCATAATTAGGTCCATCTTTTGGAGTAGCATGAAATCATCTGCATTTACTTCCAATTTCAGCAAAGTTTAAATACTTTGCTGGATAAAGATTAATACATGAGTCAGATCTGCAATGAATCTGTCTTTCAGATTGCTAAACCCTTGACACATCAGCACTCTGGTCCCAGTCCATGATCACTGGCTGTATTCAAGTGCTAGATCTCTTTTCCACTGCCTGTATAAGACAATGCCAGGGAGGGTAAGTCCTGTTGGCTGGTTTTAGTATAATAGAAGCTATTGAGTAGAGTTTCACTACAAACTGAAATACTTGAAAGAAGTCTGGCACCCAATCATTAAAATATATATTAAAAAAAAATCTGGAGGCTGATTGCAGCATTCTGATAGACATCCAAGACAATTCCATGTAATGAGCAATATAGGACAAATACTTGCACATCAGTCCAAGTAATGGTATATGCAGATGTGGCTGAAATTTGACTCTATTAAATTGGTAAAGCAAGAGTTTAACAGCCATTCCACAGCCACACCATTTTAAAGATATTATCCTCCCCTCCAGCGCTGCCTGCTACAGAAAATGTAGCAAATATCTTCTATTCCAATTTTTCCCTGAAGGCTTGCAACTAATAAACCAAGATAAACCTTACCCTATGATCATAGGAAAATTCTGTTTGGAAAGTATTTGAAGAGACCATATACTTCTCATGTTTCCTCTGTAAGATTTCATTGCAGTAGCAAAGAACGATGTGTGATCTATTTCTCTGAACAAACCTAGGTCAAATCTTGGTTTTGCTGGATCTAGCAGAACTAGAGAGAGTTAGAGGGCACTAAGAGACTGCTGCTTCAGGATTCAATACTGCTGCTCTGCAGCTCTGTGCAATCCTATCTTCTTTTTATCCTTTTTGTGGCTTGATTGCACAGGAAAGTCTTGCAGGAAGAGGCTCTTTTCCAGGGTATTTGTGTTGTGTGTAGCATGATGTGGCTCCTGTTACAGTCAGGGTTTGTAGATTGAATGATAAACTTAGCACAAGAGTGGAGTGATAGCAGCATCACATGGAGTCTGCAGCAGATACTTGAACTGAAACCTGATTTCCTGAAGCTTAGTGTCTGCCTAATCAATAATGTCATCTGCTGTGGAATTTGCCTATTTTCATCAATAAAATATCAAGATTTTCACAACAGTTCACTCATTACTCACTCTCTCTTTTTATAAAACTCATAGCAGGTGTCTGAGTTGACTGAATCATTTAAAGATTCTGGTTATTTTTTTCTAAAACCTAATTTCTATTTTCCTGCATTGCAAAGTTGAAAGGCATCAATTTAAGTCTCTGCAATGAACCACTCCAAATTTTTATTTTGAAGCATCATCTCACAATGGGACCCATCTTACTACTGAGGATTTTTTTTAACAGCAGCACGTTAATGATTTATTGAGTTTTTTTAGAAAAACCCCCGTTGATTTGGCATGACAATGAGCTCTAAAACTAATGCTCATACTATCTTTTCTCCCTCCCAGGGTGTCATCAAAATGTTTAAAGCTGCAAGCCAGATCCAGAGCCTGTGAATGGGTGTTTTCTAACAACTTTTAGGGCAGATACTCACCTGCTTTATATCATGATAGAGCCACTCAGACATCCAGAAGACCTCTCCACTTCAAGAATAGTGTTCAATGGAGTCAGATTAGGCATTTTGTAAGAACAGCTTTTTTATTATGCTAATGGCCATCATGTCTCATCCTGGGGAGAGTGTGGATTACTTAGCCCAGAGAAAAAAAAAATGATGTAAGATTAAATGACAATTATTGTGCCTTCTGGCTTCAGTTAATTTAAAAAATTTCCTGGTACATATGATTTCACTTGAGTTTATAAAAAGTATGATTTAGTATGCAGACACAAGCCAGCTCTCTCAAATGGAAAGAAGGAGCTTTAGTCTAATATATTATAATTTAGTAACTTAAATTGTTACATATTTTTCCACTTATTCTATTAGAAGTAGTAGCACTCAGGAGAGGTGGAAGGGAAAAGACATCTAAAAACAATAATTGTACTATTACTTCTAAAAAACTTGCCTTTTTTTTTTCCAGTGCAGTTAGATCATAGAATAATTTAGGAAAAGACCCTTAAGATCAAGATGCTCGGTTCAAAATAGTTGATTCAGTTGCCAACAATTGATTTACAATCAATTTCAACAAATACTATATGCATTGAGGTTGGAGAACAAATATTTCAATATTACTTTTGGTAGAAGACTTTCAAGTTCACCAGACTTTTCAAGTTGTTCACTTTGTGGTGTTCTGGTTTTTTTGGTTGTTTTTTCAGGCTGTCTGCAGCCCAGCAGCTCGATACTGTACCTGTGGGTACTTACTCAGCTGCTTAGGGTGAGAGATGCAAAGAGACTGAGGAGTCTCTGCCGGGACTTGTGAGACCACCTTACAACCATCCAGTGTAGAGCACTGGCCACAGCCTGGGACTGAGACCCATCTTCCTACTCAGAGCACAGACAAGGGTAAGGACCTGGAGGATTTATATCAATCAACACCAGGGCTGCCGACCTTAGATTCAGGAGCTACTTTGCACTTACTGAAGATTTAGTGTAAAAACACAGGATCCCTTAACTCCCTGAGGTTCCTCATGCAGGGAAGCAGGGGAGGCATGAGGGGAGGTTCTTCATAACTGCTCAGGATCTTTAAGGACAGATATGGAGATTTTGATAACGATCGGTCTAATAGGTTTATTTTTCAGTTAGAAAAGTATAGATTTTATTTCTACAAAAACAACTCTGAAAAACCAGTAGAATCTCATTAATCTTTTCATTTGTTTGAAAGTTCAGATAGTAAATATTTGAATAGTGTTTCTAATTAGTTAACACAGTCATCTAGTCTTGCAAGTAGAACATATGGAAAATTTCTACTGAAGTTGAATGTTAATGGATGGAACTTTACAAGCAGTCATCATCTAATCCTCCTTCTATTTCACTGAACTGGAGTTTTACCATTTGCATAAGAAAGAACAGGTTTGGGCCAATTTAAAAAATTCCTTGGCTAATAAGTACATAATAACTACTAGATTGGGACAAAGTTGCTGTCTCATTTTCAAGATGGCATGATAGGTATTGATATTTTTAAATACTAATTACAGTCAGTCCCCTCTAACATTTTATAATAAGCACATTAAGCAGGATTGAATTGCTATTTTAACCACTAAAAAATGTTACAATTTCGTCTTTTGAACCTCAGCTCAGTAACCACATGAATGACATTAAAAAAACACACAGAATAAACTCAGAAGCACTTCAAAAAATATGACTTCACAACTTTTAGATTACAAATGTATGTTCCTCAGTGGAAGTATACAAACTTTACAGGTAAAATACCATCAGCCTGACTTCAGCAACCTCATCTACTTTAGCAACTTAATTTTTTCTGCATATACAAATCACTTCCTCAATCAAAGGACCCTTTCTTCAAAAACTCATATAACATAATATTCCTCAGCATTCATAAAAAGACATATACTCATTTCTACTAATGAGGGAATTGATTCTCCTGCACTCCTTATGAGCAATGTTCTTGGCAAGTTACAAACAGCACATTATCTGTAGATTTAATTTTTCATGGAAGGGTGTAATCAGCACTCCTCTTAAAGTGTGTTTTTTCAACGGAAAGTGCTCCAAGCACAGTTAGGCATATTGCCTTCAGAAAGGAAGGATTTGATTGTTAGAGCACCTGCAATTCCCTCCAGATTAACTATTAGCTGCATCTCACTTGTCCTAGCAACCATAAATATTAACTCATTACAAAAACAAAGGAGTTTGAAAGAGCTGTGCATTTTTGAACTGGTCTGTTAGGTGTGCTGTGCCTTGGACAGGGCTGACAGGACTCACTGCAATTCTTTTCAATAAAAGCTATCAGGTGTCAGAAGAGATTATTATTGAATAGTGTCTATAGGGACCTCTCCTGGAGCAGCTAGCACCAGCCTGAAATATCTCTGCTATAGATGTTAATACGGCAGAATAGCTGGGTTTCAGGTTTTCAGAGATTAAGCAAAACCTGGACACCAGAGTCCTTTCCAAGACCCTTCTAGTGGAGTGGTCTTTCTAGTGCTTCTTTAGAAAGCAAAGCCCCTTTCCCCATGACTTGTGGCTGTTAACACAGGCTCAGTGAGCTAAGGAAGGTCTTTCCCAAAGTCAGCTTTGTGACTGCTTCAGCTTGCTCCTCAGCCTCCTGGGGAACACACTGCCAGCACCTCACAAACTGACTGCCATGCTCCTAACAACCGCTCAGCACTTTGGACAGCAAGAGAACGACACAGCTGCAGAAGGACAGGGCTACCTCTGAGCATGTCTCCACAGATCTCAGACACCATTTGGGTCAGATCTTTAAAAAGCCCAGGACCCTCCACCCCATACACCACTTTCTGGTTCCGGTGGAAAGCTCTGAGTATTTCTCTCCCTACCGTAATCCACTTTCAATCCCCCCAATTCGGGTATGTTAAGGCTGTAGGGTTTTTTTCTCAGCTTCTGGGAATACAGACACTCATTCTCTGACCTTTTTTACCCTGTTAACTGCTATTTTCAAATGCAGGAATCTCATCATGGGTTTCCTACTCACCTCTCCACACTAGGCCCCAAAGACCTCTTGTTGAAGAATGCTTTTCGGCCTTTACATACATTTTTTTCTTGTGTTGCCATGTGCATCTATCCATCCTCCTAAACATGTCTGTTAACTGACAGGTAGCTCTTACAAGAACATCCCTTGGCTACATACATAGAAATCTTTAGTCTGGACATGGGACTGAAGTGTGGACAGCATCATCTGGAAGTCTTGACAGCTGCCATCAGCTTCTTTTGTACAGCTTCTGGCAAAGCACTTTATTTCAGAGTATTATCATTAGCATTAGTGTCTTATTGCACAACATAAAACAAGCTGGTTTTGTTTGCTTATCCACACTGCTTAGTGGCTAAAATGATTGTGTTTCCTTTTTTTCTTTTCTAGCCACACCAGTGTTCACTAAAGCAGAAATAAGGACTAATTTAGTGAAAGCACAACATTAAATAAGCTCATCTGGTGAGTAGATATCACACACTGAAATATGGGGAGCACAGGATTAAAACTAACACACAACCCAATGACCCACTTCACTTATCATTAATGCAGCTTCCAAAGAGTATTCTTGGCTTTCAGACACCTAGGAAGCAGATTCTGATGCACAGACGAACACCAAGCAAGCAGAGGAAACACTACTGTACTGCCAAGGTTAGCTGATAAAGAGCACTGTTGGTGAGCACTACTGCTTAAAGTGTTTCAGCATTAGATTTACACTGGAGCTTTTAAAAGGTAACTACCAGCTTAATGCTGGTAGAATAATCTAATAATAAACGTAAATTCAGAACTCTTTGCAACTGCATCTGAAATCCCATAACTTAATTACAAGTCTGGATCGTGGGTCATTTCCACCTGTAGCACTCAAGTGCTTAATTTCTTAATTTCTAAATATCAGTATTAGTTTCAAGTACGGCTGCTAAAAAATGCCTGAAAAATAGAAACATCTTTTACTTAAGAATTAAGTGCTTAAAAGACTTATTCCTGCTTTTTTAGCCCCTTCAGTTTTGGCAGTCTGAATCATAATTTCATCCATGGCAGGTGCTAAGCTAGAACCATAGTTTTCCATTTGGAGTAAATTAAAAATAGCAGTGTAGTTACTGCAGTGTGTGGCTTCTGAAACATAAGATTATCTTCTGTCTTTGGAAGTTGAAGTCTAAACTGAATGCAGTTTCCAAAGTTCTGACTGTATTATACAGTTTTTAAATATAAATATGTCATTCTAAAGTAAGTATTCATACAAAAAAACCCCCATCAACAAAACTCCAGAGATCTGATAAACACAAATTTAAGAAAATGCGCCAGAGAAGAAATGTTTGTTGTGAGCATTTCAGCTATATATAAAAAAATGTGATATTTTAAAAACAGCTACAGAGAGGATAACTCTAAACTAGCTCCTCTGAGATTTATTGTTCAAATTGTGAATAAGACTAGAGGCCCATGTGAAAAGGAAAAATGCTAGATGGAACTGATAAAACACTTTTTCCAATACTAATCTACAGAGCTCTGCCATAAGATGCCTGTGGAAGATACCACAGAAGCATTCAAAATAGCAGCATTTGTTTTGATACACAACATTATCAGTGTTTAGGGAATAAGCTAGGTAAATGAAGTTATGTTAGAAGATAAGTCAACAGCTATTAAGACAGAGGGAAAACTTTCTTTATAGAAAACTTGCTTGCATGATGCTTACATCTCCCCCTGAAGCATCCAGTGCTGACTACTACTGCAGATAGTGAAGACTTAGCTGGGATCTTGACTTTATCCAATCCAAAGCTGACACTCCTGAAGTCACTTGCAGCTGTGGCATTCAACAAAAGCATCAAAGTTCACTAAACATTTGCTTGTAACAGAAAATCTAGGAATCTGTTTTTGATAATAAAAGTTTGTTTTTAAAAACCCACCTTCGTGTTGCACCTATGTTTGCCTTTGATTTACTCCTATACAGGGCACTCAAGATTAGAGATCTTATTTCTTAATGCCCTCCTCCATGAAAGCAGAAAGTAGTAAGTGACCAGATCACATTAAGATAGCTTTAAAATCTTTCCTTGCAAAGAGATGTTGCCTGAAAAATCAGGTGCTAGACTAGGTAGCAATCCCATAACTACTGAGAGCTGAGAATAGGAAAAGGCACACGCCCCAACCAGTTACAGCTGTGACAATGCTTTACATTTTCGTTTACAGCTGTGAAAGTGTAGATGCTTGCTCCTCCCCATTTTAAAACCATATTGTGGATGCACTGAGCGTTGCAAAAATATCTCTACTAAGTGAAGAGCCAAACACCTGGCAAAGCAGGGACCATACAGCTTCCAGGGTACAGATCAAGTGAAGGGTTTCCCTAGGCACTTACTTTTCACTTAGCTGATGCTCAAGATGACACCAAAAATCCAACCAAGTATTGAGTGAGAAGCAGACATCAGTGTTGAGCAATTGTTGAAAACAGATTACACTTGAAATCCAGACAATTTCAATTCGGGCTTTATTTCCAGCTACAAAGCCCTGGCAGGGAGACACAGCTAGAGCTGAGCCTCGACCAACTTGGCTGGGGATGCTGGACACATTAAACAGGGTGGACACAAAACATGTGCAAGCAGGCAGCCCTGGCCTCAACCCAGCGACAAGGATCCATGCAAAAACGAAGGGAATGGAAGAAGGAGGCATAAATTGACACCTCAGGGGCAAACTCTGCCTTCTTAGGGTACCACACAGGCATTTATAGCCCACAGGATCAATCTTAAAAGAGTGAAATCCTATTGCTCCTTGTTCCCAGGACAGCACCAGTGCTCCTGACCAAATCTGCTGTTCATTCTTTAATCCCCCCTTCCTCAATCAGTGAAAGGAATTAAGAGCTAACCTTGAAAATGAGCCATTTATAAGAAGAGAAACCATTTTGTACAATGGATTTACACTTGTGATTTAGAAGAAGCTTCTCCTCCCATCACACTTAAACCTCTCTAAAATAAAAAGTTACCAGATGAAGTCTCTTTAAGCTGCCAAATAGGTTCTCAAAATATCATGCTGAATTACAGATGGAAAACTCTTGCTGAAGAAGGAACTGCTGCAGTTGTCGTTCTTTGTTCTATTTTTTTATTCATTTTCAGGCCTATTAGCACACCACATCTTTCACTCTCGTTCCTTCTTTTCACCTTATTACAATACTTTTGCTTTGTTAAATGTCTGTGAATGAAAAGCAAATCTACTAGTCAGAAGCAGAAGACAGATTCAGACCCTTGTGAGCAAAATTGGCAGTTTAAGCAATGGCTTGCCTTTCTCGTTTGGTTTAATGGCTTGCCTTTCTCGTTTGGTTTTTTTTTTTTTTTTTTTTTTGAGCACTGACAGTTTTCCCCCTTATCCTGAGTAAAAGATTGGACTAAAAGAACCCAGCTCAGCCAGTTTTGCTTGTCCATCTGTGAAGGGATTTGGGGTGGCCTGGCCTCCAGTGGGATCCCTTTTCACAGGAAGTGTTCAGCTCACAACAGTGCCCACTGTCTGAGAGATGTTCCTGTCCTTGATGTCTCACACCAGATGCTCACAATGGATATGCCAATCTTTTCCCCTCAGTCCTTCTGTGTCATCCCTACAAGTTAGCTGTCTCCTTTCCTCTCCCTTACTAGTTTGCCAGAAAAGTAGCTTTCAGCTTCTGTAGCCTTTAGAAAACAAAAACTTCACAGATCACCTATTCAGTGACCTGAAGAGTTTCAGGGAGCAAAGACAAAACCCCTAAAGAAAAAGTCTTCTTAAAAAAAAAATAATTAAAAAATCCCCTCTCTATTTTAAAAAGTAGGAAGACTTTACTTACAAATGTTTGCTAATGAGTAAACAAAACTAGGAGGAAAAGCAGGAGAAATTAAAGAGAACATTCTAGAGGATGTAATGGCCAAACATCTATCTTGAAACCATAATTTTCCCCCTTCTCCACAAGATCATCTTGGCTCAATCAAACTAACCAGTTTGCAAATCTAATTTGAATTCTTGAAAGCAACTCTAATTTATCAGGATCCTCTCTGAGGTCAAATCTATTCTGTATTATTTTTCAAAGTTTTCCAGCATGGTAAGTACTGTAGCTGCATAATAAAAGGAACACAATTCTTACTTTATGGAAAAAATCCTTGAAAAAGGAAACATTTCTGCATTGCTGTAGTTATTATGAATTTCAGCTTTTATAATGTCCATTGGTGTGTTTATCAGTTTTCATAAGAGTCTTGTACTCCTTGCAACTGGCAGACATTCCTTTATATACATAAACACAAACACACATATATGTAATGCTCAGAGAAGATGAATCAATTCAAAAGATGCCAAACTGCAGCAAACTTGAAAATTTTATCTCCTTAATACCAGTTCTTTGCTAAAACCTGTCTTTCAGTAGAACAGTAGTCAATTGGCTTTGCAGGGCTATTGGATAGCTCAGGCATCTTAATTTCTAAATATCAGTATTAGTTTCAAGTACGGCTGCTAAAAAAAAAATATTGGAAAGCCCAGAAAATACAGCCAAAGTAGTGACAGATGAGTTGAATGCATTTGGCTATACACAGGAAGCACAAATTTCAAATTGCAGATCTAGTTCTGTAACGATGCTCTAACGCCCAAAGGATGGAGAATTCCCTGCAGACACAGAAATTACATGCTATGGTGCAGCTTCACATCTCAGATATTGGCTGCAATCTTCTGAAAAGCCTGAGTGAGGCAGTTCTAAATACTACTGAAATTAAATACACACTGATAATTTCATTTTCTTGAATAAGCAGTTGTGCAGAGCCACTAACCACAGAATGGTTAAGGTTGTTATGGACCACTGGAAGTCATCTAGTCCAACCTCTTCACTCAAGCAGGATCCCCTAGCATGCCATTTAGGATTTCACCCAGACAATTTTTTATTGTCTTCAGAGAAGGCAACTCCACAAACTCAAGTCAGTAGCGCTAAAACCTTGATACCGTATTGCTCCACAGTGAACACTTGGTTTCATTGGGGAGTTACTCCTAATTTTTCACTAGTCCATTTTTAATCCTTTGACATATAATGAACTCTGGGGACTTAGAGAACTAAAAAACGGGACTTACAGAATTCAAGAAGAGGAAAAAATAAGATAAGCTTATTTCAAGTAGATCACCATAACAGCGCTGCAGGATGTTGGAGGGAGAAAGGCAGTACTTGTTCTAACAGACATGACAGTTGTTGCTTCCCAATGGCAGAGGGAGCCTACTACTCTTGCTAAGCATATGGGATGTTATTACACCCATCTCCATGCCACTGTACATTACCCACTCAAGGTCTTAGACTAGAGCTATTTTGAAATAAAGTTAGATTTGAGCTTGGTGACTGGATCTAAGCAGCGTAGCAAAACTTTGGCAAGGTGCTACTCTTAAAACAGCTTTTTTCTTGCAGTATTTAAAGCTGCTTGCAATCTTAGACTGAATCCTGAGGGAAGCAGGTCAACAAGGAAAACACAGGCAAGATGCTTAAAATAAAACTCTGCACAACAATGTAGCCCACAACCTACAATTGGTCTCACCTGTATTCAAAATAGCACCAGCACTGCCAGAGCCTGGTGCTTGACCAATGCTCCTTTCACAGTAGGAATGAACATGCACATGTAGGTATGATCTTTTGCATAAGGCTTAAGAAATAGACTGTGACCATCCAGCTCTCATAGGCACATATTCAGATACCTATACACTGAGTTTCAGTCAAATATCTACCCACTAAGTCCCAATTTGGTAGACTAACAACTGATGTGGAAACTTCCATTTCTAGAGTCTTTGGAAAACCTGGAGCTGATTTATTCTCTAAGGTGTTGGATGACTACAGGGCAGGCAAGCAGAAAGGTCTTAGTGTTTAAGGCACAAGACTTGCTTTCAGTGGTGTACCATGGTGCACCTCAACCCAGAGGTTAATGGATGAAGGATAACTAATAAAGCCCTGCACCAGTTTTTATGCTAGCTCTCAGGCTTTTATGTTTGGCAGCCCTTTGTGGTTATGCTTTTTCCCAACCTTTTAAAAAGTTGGGAGCACTTCAGATTTCTTCAACAGTAAAATATAGAGCTCAAGGAAAAGAAATCCTACTGCAGTCCTCATTCTAACAGTCTGTAAGGGACATACTGAAAGCCCTCCAGGCACAGTTTCCACACTACATCCCAGAACTCAACTGTCAAAATCCAGGCTAGCTCACACAGACAGGTTTCCCTGTTGGCAAACAGGATGCTGAGGAAAGGGAAATGGTTTCCTAGCCAACAGTATTCACTAAGCCAATGTTTACCTGGTGTCTTTAGGACAATGCCATAGTCAGAGACAAATGCAGACGAGCTCTGTTCTCAAGATTTTCCCCAGTTTATTCAATATACCCAAGACAACATACTCCACAAAAAATGGAAACAATCCATCCTCCCCCACCCCTCCTTCAAGGAAAACCATCAGAAAAGTGCCTTGAGTTAGGAAACCATTCCTGTTAGTTCTTGCCTTGCTCGGGAGCATTCATATGCTTTCCTGAACAGGGACGATTTCTCTCAACCAGGTTCCTCATCCTGCTGCTTTCTTCAGCAGTGCCTATGTTTTGTTTCTTTTCAGTTTTGGACTAATAGTTCACTCAAACAGGCAGATATTCCACATCAGATGAAAACAGAGTTTCCCACATCAGGGTTCCAAACTTGCTGCATAACCAGAATACAACAGAAAGTACTGAAACACAGAATAAAACCTTAAGACCATTTTTGAGACGACATGGAACAAGCAATTCTAATCCACTCCCCCTATAATGAGAATGATGACTTATGTAACAAAATTATGACTCATTGATTTTTTGTTGTTGTTGTTGTTGTACCACTGTATAATTATCCCCCAAAGCATCTCTCTGCATCTGATCATGGATATTTGGACACCTTTTGACACATCTAAAGGGAAATATATACCAAGAGATATGCCTGTCTAATAAAACACTGCTTTTTACAAAAGTCACAAGGGAAATATAGGCTGTTATTTTGTATTTGTTGACCAGAACGTCTTTTAACTACTTATTGTTTATTTAAAAAACAATGATCCTCAATTTTAAAGATTCATGGAGGAAATGAGATGACTTGTTTTTCTGAAAAGAAAATTGCCCTGCAGATGTAGATGGTCATGCAACCAGTCTGGGGTGACAGCTGGTATTTAAATGGAAAATTAATTCTTCTCAGTCTGTCAAAGCAGGGATCTCATCTTCCAAAGGAAGTGTGAGATTGCTGAAGACCCTGCGCACCATGAAGTGCCGGACAGGAAGAAGAAATGAGTGAGGTGAAACCAGAAATCATCTTTCCCTCTGAAAGCTGCAGCTCCCTTGCAAGCCCTGTTCCCACATGCTCTGGGCAGGGGTTGTATGCTCTGCAGGTTCGCAGAGGAGTATCGTTCATGTAACAATGGTGAGCCTTTAAATTTCTGTAGGCCAAATAAACCCCCACTACTGGAGTATCTGATGTTGCCCCCATCCTTCCACAGCCCCACAATATCAAAAAGCACTACCAACCAAATTGGAGATGAACATAAGGTCCAGAGGAAATCAGGGAAACCCCTTGTGGCTAGACTGCATCCAGCTTGAGACAAGTCACACGGGAAGCACCAAGCAGAGCTGGGAAGCAAGCATTAAACATACATATACTGATACACATACATTAACACTATATTGCCCCACCCCTCCCCTTTAGTAAAATATTCCATTTACTTTGTCTTCAGGCTCTGTGCTTTGCCAGATGGGGATTTTCACCAGGAAAGGAGCCTATGAGCATACATGCACACATACAGGAGCCATGCAGGTGAACACAGACGATTTTAAAAGCATACTAGGCAGCACATAGCTTTAACTTGTCAAAAGTCCACCATAGACCATGCTTCATGTTCCTGCCAAAATGATGATCTGGATGCAGATCAGGGGCTCTGACTGCAGATGTTAGGAGTGCACCATTCCTAACAGATGCATAATCTGATTAAACATGAAATGCAATGATATTGTCAAAACCCATTAATCACTCTTTCAAGACACATTACCATAGCCCTAACTGACAGCTGTGATGATTTTAGTGTCTCTGCAGGTACTGTTGCTCATCAAAGTTACCCATTTGGTCTTAAAGAAAAGGCATTCAGTGTGCAGAATATTCTTCAGTGCACAGTACCAGCATTGCTTTCATGAAAAGTGTCAGTATTACTTATATTCCTGCATCTTTCTCTAGATTATTATCTGATTCCAATGTACTACTCCTAGTCTGCACCTTGTGCAAAAATAGTGACAACTTGTGAAAAATACATGGATATTAGAAACAAGCAGTAAGCATGACAGGTCCATAAGAGAGGAGCACAGCAGTAAGAAGAATTCATAGGGTTACTGTGTCAAGTGAGATAGCCTCTCCTTCAGAAGAGGCACCCAAATATCTAGATTTTTGGCCTGGGAATGAAGTATGCATGTACTTCCTTGTTTTATCTCAGTGGATCCAAAAGATGGATCCATCTCAATCCACGCATACTTCCTTTATTCTGGCCTTTCATGCCTGTGATGCATCTACCACTATAAACCATCCATTGCCAAAGTTATTTGCAAATTTATGCACAACTAGAATTTATATACACTATCTGCTTTTAGCCTTGTTTTAGCTTCATTGGTTTGTTTCCAGCCTTGTTATAGGATTTTCTAGACCTTTGAAGTAGTTACATTGAATTCAGTGTAAGAGAAACAGCACCTCCCTGGATCAGCAGACATTAGGAATGTCAACAGGAGATTGCATTTGGAAATAGTTGAGGGATCAGGTCCAACTGACTGGCACAGTAGGGGCATGCCCATTTACTTTAAGAGTTTGGCCAGGACAAGCTGCCCAAGAGCAGTGGCTCATTTACAGAAATAACCGAATGTGTGTTGAGGAAAGGGAAATAAAGGCCAGCGTTTGTTCACAAAGCAAAACATTTTGGCAAATTTAATAGTAATAAAATCTACTGGCTACCATTATATTAGTATACCAGACTTCCCCAAGAAGATGGTGACAAATAAAAAAACCACAGAACGATAATACTAAGATGTGTCATCTCACAGAAAGGACTAATGTTCCATGACAGACATGGATATCTGCAGACATAAGGGGTTGAAACTGGAGAGCAAAGTTGTTACTTTCTGGCCCACTAGAAATTTGTTTCCCAATCCTGTGCCAGAGGAAACATCTCTGTTTAATCTCCTGCAATGTCTTTTTATTGCATTAATTTGTCCAGTGACACTTTGAGCCCATAGAAGCTTTCTGCATGTGCAGTATCCTGTGGCAAGTACATCAACAGCTTAACTACCCGTTGCATGACAAATTATCTCCTTTAGCTCTCCCTTAACTTTTACCTACTAGCCACATACTAGGTTACCATAATGCCTTGAAGCTCTAATGCTGGAAGATGCAACATCCCACCCTTATTTTCATTCACTGTATAATTCATTACTATGCACCTGTCACACCTCCAGTCATTTTAAAAATGTTTAGCCATTGCTCAGTTACAAAAACTACTCCATCATTTTTGTTTCTCTTATTTCCACTGTACTTCTCTACTTCCTCCCACCTCAGCCATCTTGTCAATTGTGGCCTCTATTCTGCAATTTACAGGATGAAATAGAGAATAAACTAGAAGCCTCAGAGTTTCAGAGGGGACCAAGATTGGCACAGCAGTCCATCCCGTATTGTTGATCAACAGAATACAGTTTATATTGAAACTCTTCAAAGCAGGGATTTTTACTGTGCATTTACACAGTACTTGTCTCAGTGGGATCTTGCCTTATCTAGGACTCAGGGGTGTTGTTCAAACAATTAATAAATAGCTCAAATACATAAAATGGTGCAAGAGAGGCATTTAAGGAGAATAAACACTTGTAGTTGTGGGCTTTCAGGTATGCTAAAACAAACATTTAGGTGGTGATAAGTGAAGGAAAGGGCACAAGCATATTTCAGAGGGTGGCATGGAAATGGTTTTTGTCATTGAGCTGTTTCAGGTCAGCTACACATAAATACACATACACACAACTGGCATACATATAGAACAGCCCCCAGCACTCGAGGTGAGGCTGCCCCAGTGCAGAGCAGAGTGGGACAATCCTCTCCCTTCCCTGGCTGTGCCTGATACCCCCCAGGACAGGGCAGCCCTCCTGGCTGCCAGGGCTCAGTGACTCACATTCAACTTGCCATGCACCAGCACGCACAGCTCCCTTTCTGTGGGACTGCATTCAAGTTATGAAGGAAGGCATGGAAGAGCCCAACTAGTGACTGGTCAGCAGCCTGGTGTTACCCCTTTCACTCTAACTCTTTGTGCCCAACCTTTATAAGCCATCTGCTACAATCAGTAAAGTTAGTACAGGAATTTGGGGCTTTCTGATCTCCATCTCAAACCAAAAATCACTGTAAAGGTAAAAGACTAGCACTCTTTCAGACTCTGAATCATGTACTAAAAATGCCATTTATTTCCATTTTTATTCAAAGTAGCTTTCAATGATGGTTCAATATCAAGGAGCACTCAAATAGATGTATTCCCCCTCTCTACATGTTTCTTAAGAGCACAAAACCCTTCCACTGCAGAAACTAGACACACAAAGATAGGGTACTACAACACTGACTTTGTCCTTCATCAGGCCACTGTAGTCTTGTAAAGGACTAGATGAAAAATCTTGCCTTGCTGCCACCTCTGTGCAGAGATCACCAGAAATAATATTTTATTGCAAAGTAAGGCATAACCCTATCACGGCTCAGGATAACGGCACTGTGAATAGCACAGCTTGAGAATGAGCCAAAGCATACTCAGAGACTGTCAGTCTTTTCTTAAGCATCCTTAACAGCCCAGATGTCTGAAGGAGAAGATCATGGTAAAGAAAATATATTGGAAAGCCAGTGATAACACAATTTCCCACTGTTCCCTGTCATGGAAGAGTCATTCCAGTCATTCTATTATGCTAGCAGCTCCTGAGTCATTCTCCAAGAGTGGAACCTGTGGAAAGCTTTTCTTCTTTTTCCATGTATTTACACACACAGTTCCAAGAACTGACATATAACCATAATTCTATCACATGGAGAAATATCCAGGCTCCCAGTGTCCTTTGCAAAAAAACAGCGCCCAAGAGGTTCAGCCTGTGAACGGAAGCACTTGTATTCTGGCAGGGACCATCTCCTCATGGTACAGTAGTCAGTACTCTGTTGAGGTGTGACTCAAACACTCACTGATTTTGGGTGACTCACCCAGTCAGGAGGTGACTCATTCCATGAGGGCAGTAATTTAACTCTCTCTTGGACCTCAAAAGCCAAAGCAAGGCTTTAGCTGCTGCATCCATCCTGAACAGAACTCACAAGCTGAAAAAAATTCAGCAGCATGTGTACTTTGATTTTCATTCATCCTCCTGGAACTACTCAAACACCAAGGATCAAGGAGTCCAAGGCATACAGCAGTTAGCTTGTTTTCTTTTAGAGACAGCAACTTCCCAGATGAAAAACAAAAACAGAAGTGTCATGGAAGTGAAAAGTTTTATGCACTTGCATTCATGATGCTGTAGCAAGCACAAGGAAAAAAGGGCTGGCAGAAGAGCAGGAAGCAATGTTACACTTAACAGATCAGTGCCGGTTTGCACCTCAGCAAAAAACCTCTTCCACAGCAGGAGGCTGCTAAAAACTTCAGCAAGTTCAAGACAGAGCAATGAAAACAAAATGATATTTTCTTCCCACCAAGAGATATACTGACAGGATCAAAGCATTATGAAAACCTCTGCATTTTAGAGGGGAAAACAACAAAACCCAGGAACAGTTTGAAGCTAACCTGTTCATATTGTGAATCCCACTGGAAGTGTTTTCTGGCCATTTTAAACCATACACCTGATCTGGGGTCAGCTCACAACAAGGTGAAGAGGAGGGAAGGTGTTGCTATTGTCACCTGAGTGCAGAACAGCTATTTCTCCATTGTGCCTTACTTAACCAGATTTTGGGATCTCACATTGACTGCCCAACAAATGTGAGGATTTAGGCTAACTTTCATGAAAGAATTTATTGGCTAAATTTGGACATAGCTAAAACATTTCAGGAAATCTGTGTGATTGATGCATAGCATGAGAAAATTATTCTGTTCTTATTCATGCTATATCAAGATGAATGCATGTAAGGTTTGTAATAGGACCTATCTTTCAAATATCAAATTTAACATATAACTGTCACAGAAAAACAAATAGCCCACACAGCATAATCTACTGTGATAGCTAAAATCTGCTTAAGAGCAGGGCAAGAGTTGGAACAAAACCCGTGCCAATTGTTGGCATTGGCAGAGTACAGTTCCTGGAATAACATTGCATAAGCAGGAGAATTACTCATAGAAGATAACATGGTCTGAATTTTTATTATTCTGGAATTTGCTGAAACACAGAGCTTGGAGAGGAGAAGCCAGGCTGTTGATGTGTGTGACAATAGTTGGGAACATTGTCTGTATTTCAGAGACAACATGCTGTCCCTTTCAATAGCATCAGCTCCATATCTCCATATAATCACTCTAGTTTAAAATTAGAACAGGAGCCTGTGGCCAGAGAGTTTTAAGACTTCTGCAGCACTTAAACAGTCAACATTTGGAAGAAAAAAATGGATCAGGTGATCCATAGTGCATGCACTTTGCTAGCTGTCAGGAGGTTAATGGTGTGCCTCAAGCACAAGGCTAAATTAGGATGTGAACACCTTAATCTTCAGTTGCAAATGCTGACAGCAATGGCACTTCATCAACTATTTTTGCAGTCTTATTTGCTGCATATCTCCCTGATTTCTCAAGCCTGTGCCACCAACCCTCCCTCATCTCCACATAAATTAGTTAAATGACCTCTTGTAGCCTGCTTGAAATGAAAATTGTCATTTGAAGGAGAAAATAGCTGTTCTAAATGTTTGCAGAGAATGGAGAGGGTGTTGAGGATTGCAAGCTTTTCTGCAATACAAAACCTTCAAAAAGTCATGTGCCAGAAATTAGTCTTTTCTGATATTCAGAGACAAGTAATGAATAATTTCCCTTAAAAAAAAACCCAGGCAGATCCCTTTTTTATACTGAAATTTAACATTTTCAGGTCTGTAATTCATTAAAAACCTATGGATATTTCTTAAGAAAAAAATATTTTTGTAGCAGAGCTGAAATTTACATGTTCATTACATGTGTTTTATAACACAAACTGTGCTATACTGCTAAAACTGATGGATAAGAAGTGTCTGAGGAGCCACCATAAACACATTGATACCATGCTCTAAAAGCTTTATTTCAGGAGTGCATTAAACAAAGCTGAATGATACAGACAGCTTCAACTTTATGCTGGCACTGTTTGAGGGGGAAGAGAGATACTGAAATCAAAAATTAGAAATTAATATATTGGCTATAATATTAGCATTTCTCCATTTTGTTATATGTAGCCCTGAAAAGGTTAATTTAAGGTCAGCAGCATAAGCAAGTCACAGTGAATTGATCTGGAAGTGAATTTTCTCCTCCAGGATAGCTGCCTCTGAAGACATGACATGAAGTTTTACCTAAACAGGAAAGTTTCTGATAATCTTATCACAGGTCCTATGGCCCATCAGGTAGGAGAAGGGGACATCACCTCACTTCACCTGCTCTTACACAGTGACAGCAGAGAAATAGAGAGAAGGCTCTCAGTCAGGGTGCAAGAAATATAATACTGATTGTGAGGAGGATTATGATAAGACTTATGGCTAATACAGCATCTAAATATTGCCAGTGAAGTATACAATATTCTAAAGGGCTATATTTAAAGTAGGTTGGCCTAGAAAAGTACAGATTTGCAGTCTTTCACCCCACAAAAGTCACAACAACAATGCACCTACGGAGCTACTTTAGAATTTTATTCCTGTGTGTGATCAATCTTAAGAGTTTGCTTTTATTCACCCATCCAAATGTGAGTGTTCCTCATCTTTGTGAGAGCTACCCATCTTTGGTCTGGATGTGCCCTGCAAGCATCACTTGTCTGGGTGGGGAATACACCTGGAAGCTGTCTGCAACCTTGGAAGGCCAGTTTGCACAGGTAGCCCAGTCTCCAGGAGCATTTTATACCCTTTGGAGGCTGATGTCTACCAAAGTCAATTGCAACCCTCACAGCCTCCCCATCTCTGCAATGCACTTATTATCTGAGCACCCAGACAGCTCCTCCTGCAATTCTCAACCAGTGTTCTTAGGACAATTACCACCTGGTATTCTTATCCTGGGACAATTCACACTGCCCATCAGGGACAGGAAAGGGAGAGTGGGATGTGAACATGTGGAGTAGGATACAAGAGAAGACCTGACCACTTTTCATTGCCTACAGTCACAACAGATCAAGATGCCAGTGGCCTTCTCTGCTTTCAGGGCATATATCCCTCACCCTGTTCCTCAATAACGCTACCAAAAATTTAGAATCCTAGGAAATTGCAAAATCCATTTGCTCTGGCAAGTTGCAATATCTCCCTCTTGCTTATGTCTGCTTCCTCAGAAGGAAGGAAGGAAGGCTATAGAGCAGGCAGCATGGGCAACAGAGAAAAATAAGGGAACATGATTGCCCTGAAAATTTTCATACTCAACTTGCTGTTGACCAGGACCCCCAGGTCCCTTTCCACAGTACTGCTCTCCATCATCTCATTCCCCAGTCTGTACACACATCCAGAGTTGCCCTTGTTAAATTTAATTTATACTTATGTATTTTGGAGCATCCCTGCAATGCACTTACGCAATTCTATGTAAACTGCGTTAAATTTCATCCCTAGCTGAGTCATAAAATCAGAGACAATGGAAAAAGAAAAATACTCATGTATTCAGGGTCACCTTTGTTCAGAAAGGCCATTAATACAAGGCTGCTAAGCAAGTGCTTACAGTTACACCTGAAGATTCCCTTCAAATAATGATTCTCTAGATTGAAATCAAATCAAACAAGAAGAAACAGTATTCTTGTCCTGAGATTCTAAGTATAGCAAGACACAGCAAAGATTCAGGTGTCCCACAAGGGAAAACTTTCTAGTGTAAATTTAGAGTACTTCCTCCAAATACAATTCACTGCTAAGATGTTCTTTTTTGGCACACTTGCCACAGGGCTATTGCACCTTTTGCTCTGACATCCCTGGACTCAGAGCAACTCAGTTCAGGTAGCCCTGGCCTCGGTATTCACATGTTTTCAGTAAGGCCTCTTCAGTCAGAGTGGCAGTGTTCCCAGATCCCATGGAAGCTTTGGAAGGGACTGTTCTGCACAGCCATCAAATTTACTCTAGTTTTTGCACACACCTCAGTGGTTTGAAAGAATACATACAGTGATTCCAACGGTTTTCATCACTGTCCCAGAGCCTGATGAGATGCCCCCAGAATCACTAACACCTCACCAGTTTCACAGAGATGCAGCAAAAGAGGTTTCAGAGAAGTAAAAGATTCGTGTCAGCCTAAGTAGCAGAAAGTGCTTTATCTGATATTTCCCAGTGTAATGGTGAGGGGCTTATTTACATTAGTTATTCAGAGCAGTAACCACTGGCAAACATCCCACAGCAGGTTTGCTGAGTATTTTGCTGCCAGGGAAGTTTTCATCTCTTTGGTGATTCTAAACCAGCAAGCAGAAGATGTAAGCGAATAACTTTCATTATTACAATAGAATGTTTTTTCATAGCAGTTGTTACCCCATTTGGAAAATACTGCCTGATATCCTGTAATCCCTCTGTATCTGTCATTTCAGTTTATTAGTTTCTCAAGTATATTCAAAGCTGTAAATGGAGAAACTGAGCTGTCCGTGTTTCAAATTGAAGATGGGAGACAACTGACAAAATACCATGTAGCTATTCCAGTTTAATAATCCCACATGGACAGATGATGCATCAACTATTCCTTTAGAAGCTTATTTCCCAAACTCAGTTATCATGCAGATGGTAAAATCTATTCTTTGAGGGTCAGGATTAAAGCCAACGGAAAGTACCATGTAATTCTTTGAGGAAAAATAGCTATTACTGCTACCTGGAAGGTAATATCTATTTCCAATACAAAACACTCTACATTTTATGACAGCTAACATTTTCCCAAACCTTCCTAAGCAGCTAAACTTTAAAAAATAATCTAATTTCAGACACTGCACAGAAGCAGCAAACAAGTAAAGGTCAATATAACCACAAATGCTTTCCATACTATGTAATCCAAATAAACAGATGCTCTTAACACAAAGGGTGTTACCTCTCCTTCAAATCCCAAGTGCCTCAGTACCCAAAGCAGGACCTGGACACCCAGTCTGCCAAAACTCAAAAATTAATGAAGAACTTCTGCACATGCCAAAGCTTTCCCTGTACAAGAAACCAAACACCTTCCTTGCTCGGACAAGGACTCAGCACAGGGGGAGTCATGCCTATTTCCTGGGAAGGGTCTTGGCATCCTTACTCTAGCCAGGGAAGTGGACACATTCCCCAGGGCTTGCTGACATGGTGCATCACTCAAGCAATGAAACTGATCTAACAGCTGCACTAGATAAAAATGCAGACCCCTCTATGCCATTTCTCCAGCATGCCAGAGCATATGTAAAAATTGGCTAATGGTCTAGAATCAGGAAAATATTATCCCAGTGTGTCTTAGAATAAATTAATAATATTTATTACTTTAGAAATTATTAATTCGTATAGATGGTGCACTTTTATTTTTACTGGGAAAAAAAGGCATTTATTTTAACCCTACCATTAAAACACACTTGTTAAATGCAGCAGCAGTGCATTGTTGAGGACAAATGAATTTAAACATGAGGCTGACTTTATAAAACATCAGAATCACCCTTCCAAAGCAAAAAATGCTTTAAGGACATTTAAGTCTTTAAAACCAAAATTAGTCAGTGACTTAAAACATCTTCTCTTTGTCACAAAAAAATGCAGTTCTCTGGCTCAGCTGTATTTCCACTATTTATATACCTGCAAAACAGGCAGAGGCCAAAGTTCCACTGTTTATTATTCCCCTCATCTACAGAACTGGCTAACACTCAGTTTTACCTGAAGGAATTTGCAGACTTAAGAAGGTATGACCTGCTCGCCTGCTCATGGAAGCAAACTGTGATTATCAAAGGGATATCCATGGGGCATTCACCATTAAAAACTGAATTAACAAGGCATTCTGCATTTCCTCTGTAGAATTTTCTTTGAGGGAGGATTTAAGGTGCTCTCAACGCAGTAGCTCAATAAATGCATTACAGTGTCACAGCAAACCTTCCAAAGCACATCCTGACCCACACATTGGCACAGTACCAAGACAGGCATGTAGCACTTGCTAGCAAAGAACAGTACAATGCAAGACAAGGTCCTAAAGTTCCCCAAAGTATGGACTTTGGCCAATCCATCTGGATAAAACAAACACTGCTTTGAGCAACAGACGAGGAGGATCCTACACACAGGAAACCATTGGGCATATTTGCCTCCTACCCTATCCCAAGAAGCTCAGTTTGGACCACAGTCCAGTACTTTGTCAGGACTCAGCAGGGAGAGCTGGAAGCATTAATGAGGGGTTTCCCTGACATCACAGCTGGAACACTCATTTCTACTGTCAGGGAAAGTTTAGAGTCTGCTGGCGTGGAGGTGGGGGGATTGGTGGGGATTTTTGTACAATACAGCTTTTAACCCAAAGCCAATGCCCTTCACATAGAACTTTTTGACTAGAAGGTATCTTGTTTTAAATCTAAACTCCCTGTAGAGAGATACACACTATCAATATCTTTGAGCAACTCACCATTGCAGACAGGAGGGAATTCTGCTCAGAAAAGAAATCAATGGCATAACCAAGCCTACGGTTGTTGGGACTGTTTTATATATATTGCTTTGTAGCTTTTAAATGAATCTTGACATTGATCCTCAGAAAAAATAATGAAAAATTAAATGAAAAGGAGAAAAAGATGACAAAATACTGCAGTCAAAAGGCTGGTAAGGCCAAAGACAGTAACGTACTGTGCTGCTGGAATATTAAATGTAGAATCCTGAAAGTATCATAAAATAACTTTGTTGGAAGCCTGGCAGGTGTTTGTGGGATCTGTCTGCATACTTTAATTATTTATTGTAGAAACAGTCTTAAAAAAACAGAGTAGGGCTACCACTATCAGAATTGAAGGACTACAGAAAGCTAGCCGAAGGGGAGACACTCAACATGTGAAATCCTTCCAGGACCTCTCCACTTCTAAAAGGAAAAGGACCAGATTTCCTAAATCCTTCAAGTACATGAACAATCTTACCTATTCAGTGCAAAAAACTAGCCAAGCACAGAAGCTTTGCCAACATGCCAGTCCCAGAAGCTACAAGAAGAAAATCCAATTTTACTGGATAAGAAGCTACCCCTACCTCTCCAAGCTTTAATGGAGTAGTGATTAATTGCACCAAAGTGGATCTGGCCCAGTCCTTTCAATGCAACACTATTGATTTACTCCTCCAGCACAAGTAGCCCACCAGATTTTGACATTGAAATATGATCTCCTTTAATGATGCCCTCTCTTAGTAATATCTTCCTGTTTTCTCTGTTATTCATTCTGGGATTTAGATTTAATTTGGATGCTGTTATGTTGCATATACTTTTATTGTGCTGTGTTTACAAAATGATTCTTACAATTAATTACAGTAATGAGATCATGGCTAAAAGACTCGCAGAATGCTGATTAGATAATTAATGATTGGTTGTTTTTTGTAGCATTTTATTGAATATATACTCCAGGTTGGTCTCTCCCCTTTCCTTTTTTGGTCTTTCTTGCCTGAGTTCTAATAGGTAATTGAATAAATGATTAGTGGGAAAGTAGATTACATGAATCATATTTAACCCCTCGGCACTTAGACAGGAATCCAGAGTAATATAATGTGAAGAATATAAGAAATCAATTTCTTTGGTATTTTCATTGTAGTAATTACAGGCTGAAAATAGTTTTAAATCAGACATTAGTTCAAAATCGTCAAATAGGCTGGACTTGACATAATGAGTCTCTCTGTAGAAGCAAGTGATGTTAAAATAGTTGCTTACCAGCAAGAACAGGGTTGATCATCCTGAAAAGGGGCTGGCCAGGACACAACAGAGCATGACCACTCAAACTAGTGTGGCCAAGTTTACAGTCAAATGGCTGACCACAGGGAAAACATTTTTTTTTTTTTCTGGGCCTGGAACGGAAAGATCAGGTCACCCTTCTCCTACTCTCAGTAACCTCCTGTGAAACCTTCAGCCATGCCAAAGGCCCATTGCTCTTTAGGGCCAAGACATACCACAGGCAATAACACTACTGCCATGAACTGGATGATGAACTGGTGCAGTCAAACTCCAGACTGATCAAAACCACACATCCAAACATCATTGACTCAATCTGGCTTGCTTTCAAAAGACTTGATTGACTAAAGGCACAGAAGTGAGCATTTACTTAGTGTATATGTTATGATACAGTCTAATTAAGATAATTCCTATCGACTTCAACCTCAACACAAGAGTCAGACACACATATCTCCAGTAGGAATATAGAAAATGAGGAACCTGTATCCAGGCCAGCAAAGTAAAAGTACTTCCAGCTGTCTTCTCTTGATCAAGCCCCAGAGAGAGTCCACTTCCTATCTTGGTACACTTCAGACCTCAGAGCAAAAACCAGCCTATATTGAGATAATTGGGCAAAATTCATTTACAAAAATTAGCCAAAGGAAAGGGGCTGGGCAGCTTTAATTACTATCTACTTGAAAAAGCAGAGCACACTTTCCCAGTCATTTGGCTTGTTTATTTTTTCAAGTCTCAAATTTGTAATTAAAAAGGGTTTTTTTCAGAGTTTTGTTGAAGTGTTTAGGTTTTCCTCGAATAGGCTGAAAAGAATGAGAAAGAAAAGCTATCACAGTTTACTTTCAGCTTCAAATGTTGCCAACCAGATGAAATATAGAATAAGTCAACATGAGAGACTGATAAGTTACATTTATTCATGGGGACAAAGGCCTAAAATAAAAGTTATCTTGTCAGAGAAGGAATTGTGGTAGCTCCCAAATATTCTGTAGAAAAAAACATCAAGCCATGATTAATCTCCATCTGTCCCACAATGACTTCCATGTGATTTTTAATGCCAATAAGCTCACATAGCATTCCCAGCAAAACACAAGACCAGACACAACATTCGAACTTGGTCCTGCAATTGCAGAGAGTCTCAGCAAGCCCAAGTGCTGGGTGCTGCCCTTTGGCCACAATTACCCCAGGCATTGCTACAGGCTTGGGCAGAGTGGCTGAAAAGCTGCCTGGCAGAAAAGGACCTGGGGGTACTGGTCGACAGCGGGTGAACATGAGCCAGCTGTGCCCAGGTGTCCAAGAAGCCAATGGCACCTGGCCTGTGTCAGCAATAGTGTGGCCAGCATGTCCAGGGCAGTGATTGCCCCCTGTACTCAGCACTAGTGAGGCCACACCTTGAGTCCTGTGTTCAGTTCTGGGCCCCTCACAACAAGAACAAGATATTAAGGTGTGGAACTTATCCAGAGAAGAGCAACAGAGCCTGGGAAGGGTCTGGATCATAAGTCTGATGAGGAGCAGCTGAGAGACCTGGGGTTATTTAGCCTGGAGAAAAGAAGGCTCAGGGGAGACTTTCTCATTCTCTACAACTATCTGAAAGCAGCTTGTAGCAAGGTGTGGTCAGCCTCTTCTCACCAGTAAGAAAAGGTAGGACCAGAGGAAATGGTCTCAAGTTGCACCAGTGAAGGTTTAGATTGGATATTAGGAAAAAATTCTTCAAGGAAAGGGTGGTGAGGCATTGGAACAGGCTGCCTTGGGAAGCAGTGAAATCACAATCTCTAGTGAAGAAAGTGTGGATGTGGCACTTAGGGACAAGGTTTAGTAGTGGACTCAGCAATGCTAATGTTAATGATTGGACTCTATTTTAGAGGTCTTTTCCAGTTGTAACAATTGGGATTATTCCACTACTGAATCAAACCACTCAGATCACAGCATACGCCATGCCAACCTATTTCGAATACATTCTCACACTGATTTAATGAACAAAGGTGAATTATCCTGTCTCCATACACTACCAAAGACACAGGCCTCCACAGATAAATTCCTACAAGACAGACCTATTCACTTATGGATGAACAGGTTAATTTATCAAACACCCAAGGCACATAACTTTCTCATCAACCTCCTGTATTTCTTCAGTGTCCAGCTCAGTAGCTTTTAAATGAAACACCGAATGTCCTACAGATCATTTTCAGAAGAGAAATAAACTAGTAGGAGAAAAGCCAGCAAGATTCCTCTCCAGCCAGCATCAAAAGGAAACATTTCCAAGTGGCTAGGAGAGCCATAAATTTGAGGGAAGTTACATATTGCATACAATTTCTTTTCAGCATGATTATAGATAATTAGCATACAAGATTGCTAAGAACACAAATATGTCTCTGGATAGAACTGGACTTTGCAAGAATCCAATTCAAATCAGGGGGTATGAGGGTCACAATCTGTTCTGATTATATCATACGTTATAGATGCTTCCAATATGTTTAAGATGAAGAACAGGATCACTGCTAATACAACACAAGGTTTTTCATGAGCTACAGAAGCTGGATATCTTGGAGTAAAATCAAAGTCTAGCAACATTGCTGTTTTGGTGAGAATAGTTAACAACAAAGTTGCTCAAGATGATTTGTGTTAACCCACATACAGCACCTAACACCTGATGAGTCATTGCCTTAAGATATTAAGGGATTAACATCTACATTGAATGAGAAAAAACATACAAAAGATTTGATTTATAGCTGTCCTGCAGTTACACAACAGTCCATGGCAGGCTGCTGGCAGCTTGCCTACACTCTAACCACATTTATCTTGTACTCCTGAGAAGCAGCTTCTTGCATATAAGATTTGAATGCCTTCTACAGTTCCCAGCTAAGTGCTAGACCCTTGGACTCACCTTAACTCACCTTCTATGACCAAGGTCTGAATGAACTGCACAGCAAGCCAGAATTACATTTAAGGGGGGGGGGGGGGGGGGGGGGGGGGGTTTAAGTTTCTAGATACTGCTTTCGTAGAACACATTTGCTTGCAAAATACCAGAGAAGCTACCGTACAAGAGGACTCTGTGTCTGGCCCTTCATTCATACCATGACACTCAAAGAAGTCCATTGCTCCAGCATGGGTCCCTTCCATGGGATGCAATTCTTCAAGAACAGGCTGCTCTGGCATGACTCTTATGCAGGGTCACCAGTCTTGACAGTAAACCTGCTCCAGTATGGAGTCCTCTCTCCACAGAGCCACAGGTCCTGCCAAGGAGGCTACTCCAGCATGGCCTTCCAATGGGGTAACAATCTCCTTTGGGCATCCACATGCTCCACTGCAGACCTCCAGGGGCACAGCTCATCAGTATCTTCCCAAGGGAATCCTATGCCCACAGCACCACCTGCCCCTCCTTCTTCATTGATCTGTGTGTCTGCAGGGCGGTTCCTCTTACCTGTTCTCACTGCCCTCTGCCTGCATTTGCTTCTGCACAGCTATTTCCCCCCATTCTTAACTCTGTTATCCCCAAGGTGCTATCACTGGCACTGATGGGCTCAGTCTTGGCGAGCCGTGGGTCCATCTTGGCATTGGCTCTATCAAACATGGGGGAAACCGATAACCCCTTATCACAAAAGCCATTCCTGTAGCCCACTCTACTACACAACCCAAACCATCTTCCACCTCTGAAACATGGCCTGCTGGCTAAACCAAAGGCCATTCACTTGGTCTTATTATAAACCCAGTTTCTTGCACTCTGGATGTCCCTGAACTGCCTACCACAGCACACATGATCCAGGTTTCCTGTTTTGAATAAAGCTCAAAATAACTTTTAGCTCACCATATGTGGAATTCCAAATAGACAAAAAAGAAGTCAATTTAATTTAACCAGGAAGAAGATATGCAGGGTTTGGTTTAAGTCATATATTTCACTACAAGCAGTTTCAGTCAGTCTCCATTTTGGAAAACCCCATGGGTGTTTGGGTCAACCATTGACCAATTAGAGTAAGAGTGTCAGTCCAACGACTTGCCAAACTAATGTTTATGTCAGTCAAACCTCCTAAGCCAAGGCCAAGCTCTCCACTTCACCGAGAAGTATATTGTACAGTTAACCACAAGAAATGCAATTTCCCTCAAGTTGGAGTACACAGTTTGAGGAAAACCCATGAGCATTCTCACCATCTCAGATGAAAGTTGCTGAATATTTTGCCCTGAAGCCAGACTGCAAAGTGCTATAGAGGCAAGAGAAAAATCAGAAACTTGACAGGAGAAAATACTTGCAGCTAGTTCTTTTAAAAAGAGCCCTGCACATCACAGACACCATGATAGGAGCTTCTGTTCTTAGTCATAAAACAGGGAAGCCAATACTACCTAAATATTCATCCCACTTCCATAAAGCAGTTGAAAACACCTATCATAGCTAGACATATACACCAACTTCAACCACACTACTGCTTAACTACCTGCTTCCTCCCTAAAAGTTGCAGTCACTCAGTCACAACACTTTGGTCCCTCAAAGGACAGTTAAATATAATATAAAAGCAGATGAAGTAGAGCCAAACAGTCATATTAAACTGAAAAGCAAGACTTCAGTTGAAGGGTGAAATTTCCCATCCACATATGCCAAGTGGATGCACCGAGTCTGCTTGGCAAATATCACCTGATGATTTTTTTTATTTACTAGACACCAGACGAAAATCCTACTCCTTTGCCCTTTTATACGCTCAGGTCTAAATAGAAGATATTGACTTAGGAGGTCATTTACATCAGAACTCAGACTTCACATTCATAGGATATGAGGCATTTCTATGGTCTGTGCCATGCCTGATGTGATGAGTTAACTCCCAAACCAGTATTTCTTACTTTGATTAATAAGACACAAGGTGGACCTTAGCAGCAGACTACAGGAATTAAATGCTTATTTTTAAATTATTTTTCTGTAGAGAGACCACAATTTATACTAGCAGATACAGAATTAGCATGAGGAAGAAAAAAACTTGAATCCCTAGGACCAGTTCAAAATGGTGAGACCATAAAAATCAACTGGCCATTACAGCTATATGCTGAAGGAACATTATTCAGTCAATTATTTTTTCATTAGAGTAGATTCTATAAAAGATTTTTTTCAGATATTAATTACTAATTTAAAAAATACAATGGAAACATTACCAACAAGGAAATTAAAATTGCCAAAGGAAAATCCAGGCATGAGTTCAGTTTCTTGAAGCTAAACATGTGAAAGGTTTGAGTTTTAAAGTATGAACAAGCACTTCTAGTGAAGTGAAACTTTCCTCAGATGCTGCAGATTACACAGACAAAGGCACTAAAAATCAGTTTTAAGATGTCCAATGTAACTTCTGTATGTTGCCTTTTTAAATCCTTCAGGTACACCCATGCTTCTCTTTTGCAAGTTTCAGAGACGTTTCCCATTTGGGAGGCTTTAATTTCAATTCTAGACTCAACAGCTAAAGAGACAGTAACTCTTCAGAAGTGCATGACAGTTTCTTTCTGTGCCCTTTGGTCTCATTTAACAAGAATATGTATAGCTAAGCAGAAAGAGTCCATCCTTACTATCCTACAACCCAGATATATACTATTTAGCACTGGTGAGACAAACAGATGCATAAACTCCACATTTGGCTAAAAAAAAGCTTTCCCTGCTGGGGAATTATGAGCCCTGTCCTTCCCACATACATACCACTCACCCTCCTCATCCAGGAGCATATAGTTCATGAAGCAGTTTAAAGCACTCACCAATTATTGTTAGCACAGCACAAGTCCTTAGGGATTCTGGCAAGAAAGCACCTTATCACACACACCACATAAAGGGAGCAAGGAATCAATCACTGGAGACTTTGTCAAATGCCTCTATAAACACCTAGATGGAGAACTTGGTATAAACAGATCAAAACCAGAATGAAAACAAGTGAAAGGGTTAAGTGTTATTGAACAAGCTAAGAAAAATAGCACACTAGTAGCAAAAGAAAAGAACCTTCAGTTCTGTGCATCTGTATCTGTGAGAAACCATTTCCACAATTTTCTTTAGGAAAGAGCATATACGAAGTCTGGGTGTCAGCCCCTGCTTTACACATAATAAACCCCAGGAAAGTGCAAGTTGACATATGGACCATCAAAGCTTTAAACAGTCCTTTCAGGCTCATAGGTATGACCACATACATCTTAGGACTCCTTAGTTCTGCTGTAAAACACCAGCTCACAAACAAAGTCCTTAGGTCACATCATAATATGATAAACAGCTTGAATCACATCTCTGGAACTTTACAGGACCAAAACTATACATCAATTAAGTTAATCAAATAAAGCATTATCAACAGATCACATTTCTTCTGCACTCACCAAAAACTAAGTCTGTTTCCTGTGGTTTCTTGCCTATGCTTCATTTTATGTGCTTGAACCAGCAACCAATACATCTATAAAATTCTTAGTGTGAAGTTCTGCATATGCTTAAGTAGAGAAACAAACCTTGATCAATAGGAGGAGCCTCTGGATAGAAGCTCCCTGCATTGAGCAGGCACATAGCTTTCCCCTGTATCTAGCAGGCAAAGCTTAACTAACAATTAGGGTAACAGACTGCCCAAGGAAGACACAAACTTTTAACTAATTTTCTAAAACAGCAGCTGTTGCAGGGGGTCCCAGCAGCCACCCTCTCCCCCTCTACTGTCCTGGGGAAAAAAAAAAAAGCCTGTTACTTACTAGAAAAACACATACATATGATAAAGAGGGCCTTAAGAAGAAAAGGCTTCTGTGCTATTTCTCAAGAATAAACTGAATCGAGAAAAAAAATCTCTACTTACTAGAATACGAAAAAAAGGTTTACTCAGTTATTCAGCTCCCAAAGCTGAGAATCTTTATTCTCCACTTTATGTTTTAAGCATGCTCTAGTATCAGAGCTCACCTACACAGGTGAGAAGCCCTAAGCTACTCATGAGTAACAGTTGCTCATGCAGAAAACCCAGTTATTTTGTTGAACAATAAAAAAAAAACAAAAACAAAAAACCAAACCAAAGGGCTTATTAACACCATTGCCACCAACCACAGACCTCTTGTAAAGATCTTCCTACCACCTAAAACCATAAAATAAATAAGATACCATCTACTATTTGTTGCTCAGGTGCATGCTGGAGGTTCTTGCTTATTCCTTGCAAGAAAGTAGTAGAGTAGAAGGTGATTTGTCAGGTTTTTTTTTTATTATTTTTTATTTAATGTTGGGGTAGGTTGCATTTGTCAGCTTTTTCAGTGTATAGAAGAAAAGTGCTAGTTTAAATTTAAGTCTTTGAGTTCTGTTGACAACAGGATTTTAGCACTTTGATATATTCCTTTTGTTTCATTTATCTTGTGTTAGTCCATAAGGCAGAGGACTGAAGCTGTTCACTGTTTCTTGTGAAAAAGGCGTTGCAGGCATATGGTTCTTCTAGTGCTGTAGTTTCATGGATGCATCCCAAAGGTATGTTATGTTATTAACTGATATCAGCTTCTGATTATAGAGGAAAAGAAGCTACTTTTAATTATGGGTTATATATAATATGTTTAATTCTTCAAGTGGTTTTACTTACCTTTTTTAACTTCTTGCTTATACCTCCAACACGCTTAGAGAAGTCATTAATAGCTTATTAAACATTCATAAAGTGAAATTTTTTTCAGAGGACTGTTTGCTTAAAATGAAAGTAAAAACTGTCAAAACTTGTTCTCAAACTTAATCTCTGAAATACCTCAGTTGCTTTAACATTTCCTTTTATAATTCTAGTTTTCTAATTAAGAGTATTACAGAATGTATTAATTGAAATTTTAATGAAGGTTGATATTTTCCAATGTAGGGAAATCAGTGGAAAGGAAAATAAATGTTCTAAAACTTGGTTTTATCTGCCAGACTGTTATTTTTAAAAACATAATTTTAATAATTTTTTTGAGGGTCTTTATTTTATTTTAGTCTAGATTCTAGTTTTAATGGTATTTTAAATTACTCAGAAGAATTAATGATAATTAACTGGTGAAAAATTTTAGTACTATTTTAACATTCTGAAAGGATCAGTCTGAGTACCTCCAGATCCAAGTACGATGCATATAACAATTTTGTACAAATTTGTAAAAATTAGGATTTTTTTATTATTATTACATTTGTGAATGCAAAGAGTAATAGAGGAAGTTTAAGTTTAACTAATAGACTCCTGGTCTATAACACATTTTTAATGCGCATATCACTAAATTTCAGGTTTGACCAGAGTCATAGCCATGCCAAGATGATTTTTTGCCTTTTATTTTATATATCTTTTATGTATTCTTAGTAGTCCTAGCATGCATACTTGTAATTCCTTAAGTCTCATAACTTAAGGAATAGTCCTATCATAACTAGGATAGTCCTAGTATTCTGTTAGGCCAGGAGACCAAATATCCTAGAGGCTTTGCAGTTGGAGACTGGAAAACCCTATGCTAACTTGGGACACCAAGGTCCTCTTTAGAACATATCCTGTTAATTAGAGATTTGGGACACCAAGGTCCTCTCTAGAACATATCCTGTGGACTAGAGATTTGGCCCACCGAGGGGGGAATTCCTCGGGATGGGAGAATATCATGCTATTAATTCAAGCCTCTTATTGGGGTAACCTTGTTAGATATGCCAATTTGTAAGGTCTATAAATTGTATAGGTGATCCATTGTGTGGGTGCATTTTGGCACATTCCGCCTTGGTGAAACGGTGCTCGGTAAGGATTCTTATTAAAATACCAAGGTGAAAACCCCTTATCCCTTAACCGTGTCTGGCTCTCAATTCTTAAGACCAGGAAAAGGTATCAATAGACAACAAAAAGTTTTCAACAGCTAAAGATACATGTGCTTTAGTATTTACAATATTTCTGGTTCTTTGATGTTTTAACACTAAATAGGACTTTTTTTGAATGCAAAAGGGAGAAGGACTGAAACTGTTAGGCAGCTCATGGTTGACTCCCTTGTATTTAAATGAGACTCACACTTCTGCTAGCCTAGAAATTATGATGCTTTTCCACATTCTGTAACTTTAACCTGGTATGCCTGTGCAATGTGCTTTCCAGTTTGCTGGCAGCCCGTCTTGCTCAGAGTAGTTGTAAACAGTGATGCTGGTATTTTTATTGGCTAATTTTACAAGCTGGCATCTGCTGTCAGCAGCTTCATGTAAACACACTCCTGCCACAGCATCTGTTCTGCTGCATATTGCCCTTACCTTAGTGCTTGCATGGAGCTGGGGAGGGAGTGTTAAAGCTCTCCTCTGAAAGGAGGTATGTGGTGGGAAACAGGAGCTGAGTAAGACTTTCTCCTGGGATAAAGTTTCTAGAAATGGACTACTTGAGTTAATTCAAGGACACTGTTTTCTAAATGGCTTTGAAACCTTCCCTTAGAGTCCAGCCCTGCTCAGCATGTGAGCAAGCACACGCTTTCCTAGTACGAGGCCAGGAAATATGACAGCTATCAGAACAATGGATTTCTGTACTGAATGGAAGAGGAAGCTTTCTGTGAGTAAAACGTTACTGAGATGACATGACAGAATCACTAGCTGAATGCAATTAAAGACTGATCTTGTGGAACCCAGCTATAACCCAGTGGGTATGAGTATCAGGAGAGAACAGATCCCAGTGAAAGCAGGGACTCCTGTGCAAGGAGCTGGATATATACATAGAGACAAACCTTTGTTTTCAATGGAATCAATGAAAGATAACTATGACCTGTAGTTTGCCAATAGATTCTCAAGCTATCTAGTTATAGCAATGTAGATTCTAACACCAAGACAATCACAGAAAGTCCAGCTTGCTTTGGTCTCAGGACAAAGAAGAGTCTGAGGTAAAAGCTGAATAACTGTATGCAATACAGTATGCTATGATGTAGCTCCATGTTGAGTGACCTCAGGCATCTTTTACTGTTTTTCTAGTGTAAACACAGTTCCTTTGAGTGTCTTGGAATTTTTTTTGTTTGTTTTGTTTTGTTGTGCTTGTCATTGTTAGCTTTTTTCCCCAGCAGAGAACTAAGGGATGATTCAGACAGAGGTGCTAAAGAAAGAAACTAAGGAATCAGCACTGAATTTATTTTTCTTTTTTTGAGGGTTTTTGGGTTTAGGAGTTCATGTAAGGCCTCGAATCAGTCCTAGGAAAAAAGGTCAGTTGCAGAATGGAGAGAGCTGTATTGATGTATAAATGCAGCCTAGGAAGTAGGAGTCTTTTGTCCCATGTTTAACAGTGCCCAAGTGAGATCTTGTGGCTGGTATAGCTCTCCTGCTCCACTCAGTGTGTTTTTCTGCCTCCAGGGTTTGTGGAGTGGAAAAACCCAAACAGTGAAAAAGTAGCTACTAAACTAAAAATAAACTAAGCCTGTTCCATTCTCCTGGAGGTGTGGGCATACCTGCAACAGCCTCTTCTCCGTGTATGTGACATAATGTGAATGTGCTCCCACTTTCTGGACTGGGGGCTAGCTCAGACACAGAGTAGGTACCCAACACAGATGTGCCCTGTTCCTAGGGTGGTGGTTGTGGAAAGAGTTAATGGGATGGAGTTGGCTGTAAACAAAATGGGGAGAGCCTGCTAGAGAGGAAATTAATATGCAAAACCCACCAGCAACGAAGCAGAAGAGGACAGAGGTTTAGCTGCTGCACTGTGCACAGAATTTTAGTATATACTCAGCCTTTGTGCAGATGCTTGTGCTGGCCAGGGGATAATGACTGGAGCAAATCCCTGTAGTTCTGAGATGCTCCTATTTTCTGTATAATTGTCATTTGGTTAGGGGGACTTGACCAGAAAGAAGGGGCTGTGGATTTGATGCTTCCCTCAAAACACAGAAAAAGCTTATTCAGTATCAAAATGTTTGGAATAATCCTATTTGAATTGGTTCAGAAATATGAAATGTAAATGGTCATCTAGCTAGGTTAACAAGACAGAGAGGTAGATTTGCATCTCCTCCTGACTGGACTCTTCTCTTTCCCATAAATGCTGATTTATCTTTCTGTTCTGTGGACAGAGTCATGTTTGTCACTTGAAATATGACAAGCTAACTTGTCATAGTTAAACACAGCTTGCTTGTTAGTGTCAAAGTGTTTTTGAGCAGAAGCAACAAGAAGCTCCCAAAGATAGGATGTTGTTTTTTAATTTAATGTTATATTGAGACGTGTAAAGGGGTCTGGATACTGTGAATACAAAATGGTTTATCAGTTTAAATACATTGATCCTGCAAAGGACAATGTCTGAGATGGGATATATTGTGAGATGGCTTTTGCTCAGTGAGTGGATATGGATATGGATATGGATATGGATATGGATATGGATATGGATATGGATATGGATAAGGCATTGACCTCACTAAGGGTGAGTTCTCAGTAACTGTTTATGTAAATGGCCTGATACTGTCTTCTGCTCACTTCCCTATGTCTAAAGACTTCACTATCTAAGGGAGCTATGCAATCAGTGCATCTGTAATTGTTTTATTAAAGTATAAATGTTTATACCAGGCTCAGTATTTCCTGAAGTAAATGTCTTTGGGTGACTATGGCACTCTGGGTAAAATGTTTATTAAGTGCCCTAGACCAGAGACACATTATAAATTCACATTACAAAGTATTGTGCTCTAGGCTATAGCTGTAATCTGATTGCCACTCCTCTCTCAGCTTGCTGTGCATGTGTCCCATCTCCTTCACCTTCTGATTGAATGAAATTGTAATCACCTACTCTTCTGTTTAGCTGGGGGCAGAATTAGAGGCAGAAAATGGAGGCAGCCAGAAGTGTCTGGGACCGCAGAGAAGCTCTGAAGATTGAGCAAAGGTGCCACAGCCCAGATCTCACAAGAGACAGAAAGGGGAGTAATGTTTAGAGAGCAAGGAGAAGTGGCTATAAAAGAGAAATAACAGGAAATAAGCTGCCAGTTCTCATTTATAGGCATGTCATGATGTATGGTGTATTTACACCTCAGTATTGTCCAGTAATACCTCAGTGAAATCTGTGAGGAATACAAACATTGTCTGAGCATGCAGAGATGATGTGAGAAAAGCCAGTGTCCTACTGGAATTGGATCTAGCAAGGGATATCAGAGGTCATGAGAAGGGCTGGCTTCTATGAGGAGCTGGGTGACAAGTAGGGATGGACAGTGGTTATCTTGAAAGGCAGTTGTGCTTGAAAGGAGGCAAAGGGTGTGTTGCAAGGGAAGGGTGTACTCAGAAGAATAGGGAGGTGAATTGAAGCACACCAGTGATTGCAAGCATTGGATTTGGCTTGTCAGGATACTGCTTAGAATCATAGATTAATATCCTGAGTTGGAAGGGGCCACAAGGGTCATTCAAGTCCAACTCCTGGCCCTTATTCAAGAATACTTTTGGTCCAGGAAGCTTGGTTGTGAGCTGCAGTGCCAGCTGCAGATTGAGCCCAGGGTAGGCAGGAGCCTCAGGCAAGAATCCTGAGCTGGTGTCAACCCTTTGCATAACAAAGGGCACATGGACCTGTGGCTCAGCCAGGTGACTGGACACTCAGAGTCACAATAGGAGAAGAAGTCTGAGGAGGAAGAACAGAGACTGTGAATTTATAAAAGCCCAGGGGTGCTACTGTTGGGGGTCCTTCTTGGAGGCACCAGCTCCAGGTGTTTCTGTGTTACTGTGCCATGAGTAAATGGCTTTATGGAATGAGACATCTGAGACTCTGCTATGGGAAACCTGAGGTGAAACTGGTAGTGAAACCTGGTCTGACTGTGGTGAGTGGGGTGTGCAGGGAGTCAGATGGGGCACCTCTTGGGTCTCTGGAGCCATACACCATGAAGAGGCTTCAATCCCAGCACTCAAAATGTCTGGTAAGTGGGAGTGTGACTACCAGAGTTCCATGAATAGTCAGACAGGAAAGTTTCCTTAACAGCCTGCACAGGACAATCCCAAGAATCACACCATGTGCCTGACAGAGTTGTCTAGGCTTGGTGCTGTGAACGCATCTCTGGGGAGGTGTCCCAGTGCCCAATCACCCCCTGGGGGAAGAATGTTTGCTTAATATATAACCTAAATCTCCTGACACAACTTCAGGCCATTCCCTTGTGTCCTGTCACTGGTCAGCAGAGAGAAGAGATCAGTGCCTGGCTAAGTTAAACCACATTGACAACAAACATTAATGAAATAATGCTACTAGAATAGTCATGGTGCAAGAGCCAGGCTGGCTGATGATCCCCTTTAGCCTCACCTCAGGTGAGGCGCTGACCCTTTAAAGCATATCTTTTAACAGGGTATTCTTTGCATCTTGAGACCATGTCACTGAGCGTTGAGAAAAGGGTTATTCTCAGCTGAGAAATAGCTTCCTTGGGATCATGCAGGGTGTCTCTGTTGGAAGCAAAACTTATTGTCAATGCATCCTGAGTCTTATAGCTTGATTGCAATACCACCTAATTGCTCCAGCTCTTCTGCTGTTGACACTTTATTTTGTAATGAGAAGTCTGTCTGGAAAACTTGGTCCTTTATGGTAGGTAAACCCTGAATTTGGGAAGTTTATGTCTGAAACTTGATGGCTGAATTCTTCCTTTTCTTTCCATCTTTAAAAATCTAGCACAGGTAAGCTCTTTTCAGTACTATTTTGTTTGTGATTCCTGGGTGGGATAAGGAAAGAAACACTGAAAGCTGAGTGAAACCCATGGTATATCACTGTGCAATATTTGTGTCAGAATTTGTCACATGAAGCAGTCTGTACCAGAAAGATGGCATTGATCCTACCATTCTGTTGTTTAAAAATTATTTAACAGAGCACATGCCAGAAAATTATTTATACTTACTGAACTAGTTCTCTGAGTAGACACTGGAGTTTTGCAAGTGAAGTGTTTCTGAGTTTGGAATGGAAGACTTACCTAAAGGCACAACTTGAGCACTGCAAAGGAAGGAGAGAAATAAATATGCTCCTGCATTTCACAAACAGTTGCAATTAACTGATGGAAAGGACTCAAAGACGATAGCTGTGATTCAGATGGCATCTCTGAAGAACATAAATTAGTGTGTTGGCAGCTGAAATTGCTAAGCATTTGCAAGTATTTGAGATATGATGTGTTTGACAATGATGTGACTTATTTAGGAAATCATTAGGGTTAGATTGAAATAAAGAAGTCAGTATCAAACAGTTCTGCTTGGAAGAGTGAGGTGAGATGAAAAGGATTGGCTTTCCTCAGACAAGAGGAAAATAGATATAGTTGGCCTCAATGTGGAATGCATGGCAGCAGCTCAAGCTAATGAAACTAGTCTGCCTATAATCAAAGAAATTCAGGGTAGCTATCCAGCCTGCTCTTAGAAATTAAGGAAGGCATTATTGACCTTATGAAACATAGTTCAGAAAGGAACTAAGTTCTGGACAGTACTGTATGCAGGAGATTAATGTAGTTCACTATTAACTGATATACTGGATTTCATCATTATATCCATTATTGTATTTGTACCTTGAAAAAATGTGCATTTAATGAGTGAAGTGCTGAATGTGAATCCTACAGTAATGTCTACATTTGATAGCATAGATCCTGATCAAAAATGACACGCTGGAAAAGGAAAAGTGAGAATGAAAAGCAAATGGATGCTCTAATAGCTTTTCAACTTGATTCAGGTCTGCCACACACCTTCTGTGTGACCTTGAACAAGTTATTCAAGGGCTAGACTTTCACAGAGCACTTTGGTACTTGCAAATGCACCCAAGTCACTGGCACAAACTTATGCAGTGTCTGCTATAGCTCATGACTGAGTGTCCTGAGGAGATAAGCCAGTTCCTTTTAATATCTACTGATTCTTATTCTGATAGAAGAAGATAATTTCATCAGTATTTAGAGAACATTGTTCCAGATCTAGAGAAGCCATAATCAATTCAGTAATGTTTATCTGAATCTTTAACATCTCCTTTGTTTCTGTCTATCAGTGCAGAAGTAGAAATGCTCCTCTTCCTCACAGGGGTAGGTAGGGAATACTGCCTCAGGAGAGTAGAGGTATAGAGCTACTGCAGTTAGTGAAGGCATGTAAACAGGTTATGATGAGAAATGTGAAAGCAAGTCCATTATTAAATTTATACAGGGCTAACAGTGTAATCAAATTAGCCTTTGCACTTTCTCCTGTGCTCCACTTTCTGCATTAGAAAATCTCCATAAATCTCTGCAAAGCCATTTCATTTGTTCCCTTTAATGCTCTCCACTGGTGTGATGCAAACAAACACCTCAATACTTGCTAAGTAGTGAGTGGGCTGCAAGTAGTGCCAGCTGTGTCTGCTCCTCTTGGTGGTCACAAGTGTGTACTTCCATATCTGACCTGGATTATTTTGCTGATCAGTCTAACCCACATTGGCATGTGAAGTGATATACACCGTCCCCTCCGGGACAGGAAACATTCCTCTCCCTGCGGTGGTCTGGGATCTGGCTCCATGGGGGTCACTGTAAGGCAGTGAGAGGGAAGCATTGACACATCATTTGCAAAGGGGAGAGTGTGCTGCCAGGTCATGGGCTTTTGGAAGGACTCATATCAGGACCGAGGGCTGGTGATGAAACACTCCAAAAGAAAATGCCAGGCTGAAATGTCATGCTTTCTCCAAGCCTTTTCTGACTGAAACAAATATTCACATGTTTTCCCCATGTATTTTCACTGGTTTGGATCTAATTTCAGGCTGTAAATGAAGTGAGCAGATTTTCCTTAGTGCACAGTTGCCAATAGCTCCTGTGTCTTGTGGGGGTGGCAAAAGATAAATTGGTGCTGAGACCATACAAGTGACTGGGTTGTGAACTTGCACAGGAAGTGCTTTATTTACCACTTGCTCATTTTTCTTCATGTAAATTACCAGTTCCTTGGTGAACATCTTTCTCTGCAGTGCGGTGTGAAGATTTCAGCAGCCCGAGGGGCACAGTCACGGACATACCGCCTCTGGCCAAGCGGTGGCCCACCTGCACTGGCTCTGTAACACTCCTGTCCTCGCCGGCTCCTGGCACTGATTTGTCTGTTGTCCACTGGGGCTCTCACTATTGCTTTCTGCAGCCTGAAAAGGCTGCTGTGGTGTGTGTTGAACAACAGCCATTTTGTGTTCAAATTGTAGTTGCAGTCATGGTACTAATCCAAATATATCTACTATGCAAAGCTGCTTAGCTGATCCTGGATTGCTTTTTCTTTTAATATGCATCTAGTTTTTGAACAGAAGGTAATTCTTCTGTTTCAAAGAGCTTGTGGGGAAAAACAAAAAAAACCAAATTACTAAATTTCATTAGGGTATTCCTTAAAGGTGTCATCTTCTCTGACTCTTGAAAGAAAAGGACTTTTCAAAGGAAAATGAAAATGCTTATTCGCCTAACTAATTAAACAGTTTGCCACATTACAGTGGGCCTTCCATTAAATTATTGCAATGAAGGCTTGGCTTTAGTGGGACTGTTTACACTTAAATTTAAAGTATGAAATTGAATCTTTTCTCAAGTGAAGGCCCTGTTGAATATGGAGATGCAATAAGTATTTTGCCCTTACACTTCAGTAAAGGATAATGATACAGGGAATAGATTTGGCTGGCAGTTTTTGGTTGCTGAAATAATCTGAAGGATAGACTCATTTATTCTTCAAGTGTATCCTGTTGATGATAGGAAAAACAGCACGCTAATGAAATGAATTCGCAATGCAGAATGAGAAGCCAGTCAGAACACAGAAATTATATGAAGGGATCTACCTACACAGAAGAGAAATTAAACTTGGAAAAATAAGCTTTTGCATATCTAAGGGAAATAATCAGAAATGCACTAACTCCAAAGGTGTCTGGTTTAATAAATAGTTTAAAACACATGTAATAGCTGACAGCAAATTAGATATGAAGCGGCAAGTTACTCAGAGCAAAGCTGTCATTTCTGTTTTAGACACTATATTCAAAAGCATTTTAGCGACAGTTGTTTATTATGTCACTAGTATGATTACACTTCTGAGCAAAATGTTATGATGGAGACGTTGGGAAAACTGGAGGGACTTTGTACTATAACAGCATTACTATCACTCTACAGGAATGACTCATGAGAAAAAGATATAAAGGATTAAATATAGATCTTAAGTGAGTGATGATTAAGAGGGAAATGCTGTTTGCATAGGTGAAAAGACACAAATGTAAAGAGCAGGAAAGAGTTAATGAGATGCAGAAAGAAAAATTTGAAACTAAGATAAAATATCGACTGGATATGGGAAGAAATGGCATGATTCTGAGATGGTTTAGATTCCTGAATACTTAGCCAGGTGACCAACCCCTTGTGATTTCTACAGTGAATCAGTTCAAAGCAATACAAGATATACTCTTCGATGGGAAATAGGAAGGGATCCCATCAGACTGTCCAGCTTCTCTCTGATTACCCATCAAGGCTACCTGGGATGCTGCAGCACTCTGCTAAAATTTCTGTCTTCTCTTTAGGAGCCTGCTGGGTGCACTGATGAGGCAAAATCCAGGGGGGAGTTGCCTGCTGCAGATTACTAATAAGAATGGTGGCAAACCAGGAGAAGAGTTTTAGAAGACTGAGGCTCCAGCCGATAGGATTGATTAAAAGGTGCATAAAATTGCAATACCCTGAATTTGGGAACAAGGAAATACCCCCTTTATAAGGCAGCATTTCCCTTTTTATCAGTACTCAATGATATCCAGTGAGATGAGGTGGGATACTCTTGCTGTGTCACAGCCAGGGTGGAGAACAAAATAAATGCCATGGACTAGGAGCTTATTTCCTGTAGGAAAAAAAAAAAGAGGCAGCTAGAATGAAGGCTAGAGCATGGTGGCTATTCTTAAATAGCTTATGAATCATACAAAGCTCATCTCAGTGTTTCCTAGAAAATTAAGATGTCGCTAACATATCATCTGAAATGCCTCTAAATTATAAGTCTGGCAGTCCAAACAGCAGTTAGTGACTGTCAAACAGCATTGAAAATCGGGAGCACACAGCAATTTGACATGAGATTCTGTTAAGAGACTTGTCTAGCTACAGCAGCCTTGCCCCCCAGCCAGCAGAGGTGCCCATCCAGCTTGCCATTTTACTTGTTCTTTGCCATCTGATCCTTTTTATTATGCTAGCAAAGTGTTGCTTCTGATGTCTTTTTTTGTTTTTTTCTGCATTGCCCCGATTTCTGGATGGCAAAACTTACCGTTGCTTTTACAGATGGGAAATCCCTAGAAATTACTACACCCCGTGGTGCTACTCCCCCTCCTTAATCTGATGCAGGTCTGGGGTCAGACATTCTCAGCTGTGATTTATTCCAACTGAGGATCCAGTCATGAGCCATTTAGAGGGGTGGTGTGATAGCAAACCTCCTTTTGAACTTCGGACTGGGAGGGTATTCAAATAACGAAGACCTGAGGCAGTACTGTGAAGAGATGCATGCCACGCTTGACATCTGGCTGGCAACTCTACTGTTGTACCTGATGTAAAGTAACAGTCCTTGCCTTGTCCTCCTGGTGGCAGTAAAAATGCTGCATAGCTTGAGGTAGAAAATCCTCTTGGAACAGGAGCCAACGCTTTTGAAAATAATATACATGAATAGCTTAGGACAATGTTTATGGAAGTAGAAGAGGTGTATATATGGTGTAAAGACACAGAGAAACCTGTGAAAGAGAAACCTGTCTGGAATAAAAGATGAGAAATGTCAGTGTAGAGAGCTAGGTTATCTGAAACTTCCCAGTTGAAAACTACCTGTCCTCTTCAAACTGGCTTTGAGGATTGTGTATTTTTAATTGCAACTTTATTGGAACCCTAGTCCTGAACGTTGCACCTTTGAGAGAGTGAGAAAGAGAGAGCCTTTTGCAGGTGCTCAACCTTTGGCTAGCCTTTTTATAATATAAATCAACAGGGGTGAAATGGAGGAGGCAGCATGAGGTGAGCAGGGCTCTGGTTCACCTTGACTTACTGCTTATGCACCTGCAAGGCTGGGTTTGGTCTTTATTGGCTCATCTGGAAGAAGTTTCTTCAAGCAAGGAACCAGTGTGACTGAATAAACCTCCTAGAATTAATTTCTTTTGGGGATTTTTTTTTTTTTTTTTTTGGGAGATGGCCTGCGTGATAACTAGGGTTCTGAGAGGTAAAAACATCTCAGTGTAAAAGTATTTGAACAATACTCTCGTGCACATAGTGTGATTCTTGGGAATGGCCCTGTGCAGGGGTAGGAGTTGGACGTGATTATCCTCGCGGGTCTCTTCCAATTCAGCATATTCCGTGATTCTCGAATACTAGCTGTATTGGATTCAAAGCTGTGCTCTGGTGGTGACTTGGGGTAAAATACACGTGAAACTCATCTTTCCATCGGTTCCATTACGGAGTTTGTGGCATTTTTGCTTACCTGGCCGGGTGGGGGGTGGTGGTGGGGGTGAGCCTTCCTCCCAAGCTTGCCAGCCTTGAGAGATCGCGGCTTTCCCTGCTCGGGGCTGGGGTGTGCGTGTGCAGGTTTTGGCTCGGTGACCCGCGGTTGCTGCGGGGAGATCCGGCGCTCCTCGTCCCCCCCGAGCGGGCTCGAGGGGCGGCTCGCAGGGACAGAGCTGCCGCCCGCTCCATCCCACGGGTATCGCGGGGCTGCGAGGAGTTTCCCTCAGGGCGGGCACTTGCGGCGCGCTGCCCGCTGCTCCCCGGGCTCCGCACAGCCGTTCCCGCACTCGGCGGCGACGGCGGCGGGTCCGCCCCGTCGGGGGCGTCTCCGCGGCGGCGCGGGGCCACCTCCCCATCCCCGCCCCCTGCCTCCCCAGTCGCGTCGGCGGCTGGACGGGAGCGGAGGGGAGCGAGCGCATCCGCGCTGCCAGCCCAGCCCGCCCCGTCCCGTCCTGAGCCGACCCGAGCGGGCAGCGCTGGGGGGGAGTCGCCGCCCCATGCGCTGAGCGGCGGCAGGATGGGGCCGCGGGGCACCG
>VZUI01034828.1:0-47192 GCA_013401135.1 Cettia cetti | reverse complement strand
GGACGGCGGCGGCCCGGCCCTGCCCCAGCATGGCTCTCCCCGGGGCGCTCGGTAAGTGCCACGCCGGGCCGGCCCGGGGCGCCGGCGGTGACCTTGGGCCGGAGCCGTGCGGGGGCTCCTGCGGCGGCAGCGCCCGCGGGCCCGGCCCCACCTGCTCGCGGCGCTGGAATGCGGAGCTGCCCGCCGGGCATCCGCGGGGCTCGGAGGCGGCTCTGGCTTTCACGGCATGTCCTCGGTATAGATTCAAAACCGTTAAAAGCCTGATCGATAATTGCTTTTTAAGTAATCATCCCATCAGATTTTTTTTTTGTTTGTTTGTTTTAGTGCAGCATGTTTCTTTTCTTCTGCAAAGGTGCAGACCTTAAGAAAACCCAACCTTTCTATTAGATCGAGATATTTAGGAAAAGAGCATTTACTGGGTGGCATTCATGCCCATTCCCCAACCCATTAAAATGTCTAGTTGTTGCTCACCTTGGGCAAAGGACAGCAGTTCAATAGAAGGATATTGGATACAAGAGCTTCTTCCAATTCCGGATAGCACAGCTCGCACGAGTATTGCGTGAGGTACCTCATGACTATTTTAGGCTTATTAGGCTCATTTGGGTGCCATGAGTTAGCAGTGATGTGGGTGAACGTACATTTCAAACTGTTCTGTGCCTTAGTATCTTATGCTTGAGTGGAGAATGTGAGCTTGGGTTCTGTAAGAAAGAAAAAAACTTTGTTGTCAGTAAAGGATTCTACACTTACATCTATACTTTCTGTCTCTTCACTATCTTATTGTAAGGATTTAAAATACAGCATGGTTTCTCATGCAGTGCGTTTCTTACTACATTTCTGTTTCTGATCGCAATTCTCTAGGAAAAAGTTCATTTAAACTAGGAAAATGCTCAGCATTTTCTGCTCAGCTGAAAAAACATTATTATTTCACATTGTACTAGTACCGCTACCACTCTTACTGTAGCCGTATACTTACTGAGTAAGTATAAAGGGAGTTTTTGCCTGGCTGAAGTGGCCCAAAAGGCCCTTGCTGCTGGCAGCTGTATGTGTGGCAGGCACTGCTGCTGGCAATTGTGTTCATTGAGGTCAGGGGACAGACTCCCATGACTTCCTTGGCAGTTGAAATTGTGAAACCAAACCCAAGTTTGGATGCTACTAAGACACGGTAGTGCATTGTCAACTGAATTATTCAGCTAAACATGTATGTGTTTTTAAATTTCTTATGTAGTTATATTTGATTTTATGAAGAATTAATACTAATTGGAAAACAAGTATTCTGCAGGCAGAAAACAGCACAGTCAGATACTCAGTTCTTTAAAAACAGAGATGCTTTTCTACTGGGATGTGAATGGGTTCTTATAAAATAAGAATGCAAAGTAATGTAAGGGAACACTAAATTGCAGTCTTATGGTCCAGTTTAACTCTTGTCACTTTTTCATACTACATTTGCTTTTAGAATAAAAGCAAAAGTGTTCTCAAAGGAACTGTGAAAACAGGTGGACATTAATTAGAGTCTTTAAGACTTAAAACAACAGGATCACATATCAACATGTGAAACCTGCAGCTTGCCTACAGAAAAATTGTAATGGGGGCTCTGATAAGTTGTGCCTGGAGAGATAAAAAGCTGCCATGCTCCATGCTGACTTCCAGGGTATGTTGTTATTTAAATGAATGCTATCTCACAAAATACGTTTGCATTTTTCTAACCAAAAAGGATTCTGAAATGCCAGTTTTGGACCCAGACTTCACGTTCTGGCCGTGCTTGGATCCATTTGCTGTGACATGTTTGCAGCTATTTTTGACTTATGTAATAAGAATTTAATCTTATTTGTTATAAACTCCATCATACTGAAGGCATTCAGAAAGCTTTATAGTACACAACAAATGATGCTGGTCAGTAGCTTATCAGCACTGTGTTTTTTCCCTCTGGAATGCTTCCAGTCTGGATTGTATGAAAATTGAATAAAAGTAATGCCAGGAAGCCACAGAAGAAACAATAAAAATGGCATTTTAGTAGTGATGCTAATACAAAAAGGAAATATTTTGTGATGAAAGGCTAGCTACTTAAAAATTTAAACCATAAAACATATTCTTTTTGAAAAGTAATAATTAAATGCCAAGTAGAAATGGAAGTCCACAACCTATCTGCTTCCCACATGCATTCAAAAATGTGATATGAACTACTATAAATGGAAAAAAAGTCACTGAGTTAACTATACTATCTTTGCTCCTGTTCTGCAACTATTTCACTTTCCAGCAATTCTGTGACTTTCTCATTTGGGCAAGGATGGGGTGAGGTGGAAATGTACAACCTTCTTTTCTAACTTGCCTGTTGGTTTGAAGTCACTGAGCAATGAGGAAGGCAAGCAATTCAGTGGATGTGATTTCCAGGTTCAGTGCAAGGACACACAGCTGAGTATCCATTGTATCACAAATAATTGTCTGTCTGACTGTGCAAGTAAGTGAAATCTCCTGGTAAATCTCTACGTAAATCGCTTAGGAATTTTTGCGGGTTAACCAGGAGGAACCAAGAGGTTCCTGATGCACAAATTAACAGGGCTCCAAAAGTAGAGCTGCTCTGTGGTTCTTGTGTACTGCATGCTAGTTTAAATTCTGCAGAGCTGTTCTACTTTATTCTGATTTTGCTCCAAGCTCTGAATTTTGATAGGCATACCATGGAAAAAACCCCAATCTCTCACACAGCTTGGCTCGTCCTGTGGCTCTAACTTTATCAACTGTGCTCCTCATCAGGCGAGATGCCCCGGCAGTTCCCCAAGCTGAACATCTCGGAGGTGGACGAGCACGTGCGGCTCCTGGCAGAGAAGGTGTTTGCCAAAGTTCTGCGAGAAGAAGACAGCAAAGATGCGTTGTCACTCTTCACCGTGCCTGAAGACTGCCCTATTGGGCAGAAGGAGGCCAAGGAGAGGGAGTTGCAGAAGGAGCTGGCAGAGCAGCAGTCTGTGGAAACAGCTAAAAGGTTTGTTCTACAGTTCCTTTCTTAGTGGAAAATAGTTTCTGAAATGAGTCTGGATTAGTATTGAAATACCTGGCAAACAGCATTCTGCCTCTTAATACTTCAGGAAAAAGGTCAGCAGCAGGTACCAGGGCTACCCCTGTGGTGTCCTTCTGTCCTATGCAGGAGGTATGGGGATGGGCCCCAGGGAGCTTAGATGGGTCAGGCTGTCTCAGCTGTGTTGCCAGCAATAGCACAGATATTGCTTATGCAAATTAATTAAACAGCGTAGCTGGGTAGAAATGAACCCAACCCCAAGACTCTTTAATGAAAGAAGAGTCCGAAAAAGAAACACTCCCCCCTCTTTTACTAGTTTCATTAAGACAAACAGAAGATTTTAACACAGAGAAAATGACAGTGGCACGATACTTCTTTTAGTCTCTGCAAAAATAGATGAAAGCAAAGAATTTATATTTAAGATCAAGGGGTAAGGTGAAAAGGGATATTGGCATAATGAGGTTATTTGTAGGTTTCCTTTACTCACAGAGATAAAATCTAACCACTGTCAGCCATAAAAGTGCGCATTAAAAAAAATAAATTGCATTCTACCTTTAGTTTACCCATGGCTGTAATGAAGGCAAACTTGCTTTGATTTGTGATTTTTCTTTTTCCCTGATGTCAGGCTGTTCCAGTGTCTTGCCTTCACAGGACTGCTGGGCTGTTTCTGGAGTCACATGAGCTCAGCAGCAGCCTGACACCAAATGGGTTGGACGTGTACAGACTCCTCAAAAAGCAGGCAGACAAGAAAGCCTTTGAAAGTGATAGCTAAACACATGTACCTGGTTAGCTGCAGACAGGCAGTTGGGCAACACTTGGAATCATGTTTCTGGAACATAAGAGAGAAGAGTCAGTTTAGTTAAATTAAGGTATGACTCACTGATGATACAAGCTGAGACTTTGGGTTTGGAATTGTGCAAGTGAGTTTCCCAGTTGGCATGTTCATAGACATAAACAGGCACAGAAGGGAAAACCAGATGTTTCCAGTCAAACAAATGTTTGGTATATATTTCCTCCTGAACTAGCATGTTAGACTTTTAATTTTGGAAAATTTATCTCACAGAAACAAACTCAGGTTTTGTACAGGGTTAACTCCAGGAAGGGGTATTTTAGGTATTTTGTTTACATGTGGGAAGAGAATAAGTGTTCATCCCTGTCCTGCAGGACTGAAGTGTACTTCAGGAACAGTAACACAAGTACAACTTTTGCTGTTTCCAGTTGCAGTTGATCAAACACTGCCTTTCAAAACTGATGCTGATTTCCGAAGTGGCTACAAGTACATTAAAAGATGAAATTTGGGTGTTAATTGTTCCAGCACTACATGTTCTTATTCTCAAGAATACCACAGGAGTAATATGCAGCTTTCAGAGAATGTTCAGTGTTCCTTTTTCTTTGTTAGTGGTTCTTACTAACACTTTAAGGTTTTGGTATCTAACTTACAAAAGGAGGGATTATTTCCACAGTGCAAAAGAAATTGGTATCACAGGTAGTTTTTAGGATACTATTTATGTATTATATGAATATTTAAAATACATTTAAGCTCATTTAAACTGGGTAAGGAAAATGAATTCCATCTTCAGAGATATTCCAAAGCTTCACTTGAGGCACTACAATACTTCACTGGAAAACACAGCATTCTTTTTTAGCGGGTTTATCTGTGGTGCACATCTATCACAGCTTTGATCAGAAAAGGCAACATTTTTAAATTTATTTGAGTTCCACCTGAAGGGAGGAATGACATATGTATCAAAGTCATGCTGTGATATCACTCTGATAACTAACATCACTTTCTGCTCAAGACTCATCAAACACTGCCTAAGGAATAACTAGGTGCTCATCCTTTTACTTACAAGTTGAACTGAATGACTGTAGGTGAAATTTTGTTGCCTAGTCTTGTCTGACAACTAGATGAGTTTTAGGTCTTCCAAGTTTTAGGAAGAATGAGAAGTGTGTATAATAGCATGATAACTTACAACAATTTCCATATGTAACACTGGCTTGTTTCTGTCTGATCCTTCATGAATTCTGATGCTGTCAGTCTGTAAGAATTGACCTTTACTAAAGTGAGTACAGTGACCACGTTTTCCATCTGCACAGAGACTTGCTGAAACTGAAATTGTGAGAAGCAAAAGAAAATAAAAAAACCTTAGGGCATCTTGGAGTGATTGTAAATAAATTATGGCATATTGGATCCATGTAGAGGGTAAGTGCAATTGTGTGTAGTGTAGATCATGTGAAATGTCAAAACAGAAAAGCTAAAAGCACAAGTACTTTCTGACCAGCATTTTTTTTCTGTGGTATGAGAGATTTCATTTGTAAAATTTCCTAGGGAGTGATTTCTTTGCTGTAATCAGTTTTCCAGTGTATTTAGTGTTTTATACTATGCCTTATTTTATGTTTTATACCATGAATTCATAGGAAGAAAAGTTTCAAGATGATTAGATCCCAGTCTTTGTCATTACAAATTCCACCTCAGGAATGGAAAGCACCACCGGCCAATCCTGTCCTGTCTCCTGCAACCCCAGTTCTTCCAAGTGCTTTTGTGCCAGTCCAAGTGCCATATGATGTACCAGAATTCCAGAGGGTTTCAATTAGTGGGGACTACTGTGCAGGGGTAAGGAACTATTGTTTTTTCACTTTTTGTATCTAGAGGGTGTAAAAAAGGTCCCATATATGTACATGAAGTGTAAAATGCTAATAGGACGCTTCTCTGCAACAAACTCTAAATTGCTTTGTGAATACAGTGATTTGTTAAACAGTTAGAAGTCAAGGTCAGGTTGTTTTATACTCTTTTTAAGAATAAATTGGATAAAAACATAAGTAGGTAACATATGGTAGGATAAAAAACATTTGTGTGTGTTTTGTATATTGTATTTGTATTCTGCTTCTGTCACTGACTTCCTGACTCCTTGGGCAAGATCCTTATGGTCAAGCCCCTTACAATTCTGTTTCTGGAAATTCAGTCTCCTTGTTACTCGTGTGGATTTGGTTTGTTGCTAGAACTGCTGTTTTTCCCAGTATTTATCCAGGTTTTCCTTCCAGGTTACAGTTGATGACTATGAGCAAGCTGCCAAGAGCCTGGTGAAAGCTCTTCTCATCCGAGAGAAGTACTCACGTCTTGCCTACCATCGCTTCCCGAGAACAACATCGCAGTACCTGTGCAGCATGCGGGATCAAAAATGGAAGGTTGAAGATGAGGTGTACCCAGGTGAATATCCTTTCTAAAATATTCAATTACATTCTAAAAAAAATTGAACATTATTTTAAAATACGGAATTAAAGTCATGTGCTACTGTAGTAAAGGGAAGCTGTATTTTTGTGATGATCTCTTCTGACTATCTTTGTAATTTATTCTGGTATTGAGTGGAGGATCATTGAGGGCCTAAGTTATAAATCCTGTATCTAATTTGGAACTTTGTAGCTGTCAAAATCTAAAAACCAAGACTAGACTCTCATTGATTACTTTATTTCCTAAGCAAATGGGATGCTAAGTAGCATACTTGTGCTCCCCCAGGAAGAAGCTGTATGGCTGTGGTTTAAAGTGAAGTCATTCCTCCTCATCTTGGCATACGGAACTAAAAGGAGTGATGAGCTCATCTACATCATAAATTGAAGCATGATACACATGCCAGTTAGCAAGCCCTGAGTCAGGAATTTCACAGGCAGGCTGCACTTGCCAGGTCAAGACTGGAAGCTTAGAGTCATATTTGTTGGGCACTCTGCCTGGGTAAATAAACTGATCTCTCAACAAGGCTTGTTAGGTTGAACACATTCCCCCACTATGTGTGTCACAAATTATTTTTGTCTCTTAGGTGGGCTGTGTCTTGAAAGCTTTGCTTGTGCATTAAACTGTTTGCACTGCTCATTTCTGGATTAGGCTGTGAGGAGCAACCTTCGGTACAGATGGGCCATTATAGATGTGTCCATGTTGCTGACAACTTATTTTCAGTCTTGAAGTGACCTTTTAAATCAATTACCCTCTGGCTTAGTGGTTGAAAGAGGGTGACTAAATATGTTTTCAAGTGTTTGTTTTCCAGGAAGAGTGTAAAGAGGACAGTATACTGAGTATTCAAGACAGGGAAGATATTTTGGAACAGCTGCCAGGGAGATATTTCCAAGCTATTATTAGGTGAATAACTTTCTTACAGTTATGATTTTAAACTTACGACACAAAAAATGAAATCTTATTACTACACAATGTCTTAATTAGCTCAAGTTTGAATTAGATAGTTATGAATGTTAGAGATAAGGATGGTATCAGTTTATAACATACATTTGGGTGCTCTAAGTGAATAAATGGCTGGTAATTACCTTTCTGTCATGGCTTAATTGAACAGGTAAAAGAAGAAATCTCTAAGACTGAGCCAAAGAATGTAGTTCAGCTGACATAAATGCAGTCAGGACAGTTTGTGCTGGTTGCATTAATAAGATATTGTAAAAGAAGTGATGCTTGTTCATAACAGGAGTGACAACGTTTGAGTGTTCACATAAGCTAAATCTCCTAGAAGTGTGTGTGATTACTTGATTCTTAGGAAAAAACTTTATAACTTTTTAAAGGCTTTACAAAACTGTGCTGAACAAATCCCAACTGTGCTTCTGGTACTTTGTGATTTTGTTTATGATCAGAAGGCCAAGGGATAAAGTGGATTTGTGTTGTACTATCTTTGGCTTCTATTCTTCTTGCTTCTATTAAAAAATTAAATGTTAGAAAAAAATATTTTATTGAAAAAATATTAAACAAAGCCATCACCACAGAAAACCACACATACACAAACCAACCCCCACAAACAAAAAACTCCAATCAAAACACAACAAAACCAATCAAAAACATTTAGGTTCTATGCCTAAATATGAATTTCCAAAATTTCTACAGCCAGTCAGAAGATGAAAAGAAAATAATGAAGATGGGTGTGAAGTCAACAACTATTTTATTGTTCAAAAACCTCAATTGTACTTCAACCATCCTAATTTAAATACTTCTGCAAACTCATTTTCAAATTTATTCCAACACACATTAATAAAGAATAATATTAAATCTGTATGCATTGGTTCAGAGAATTCTAATCACATAACATCTAACATTTGAATTAAGGCAGGCACTTAATTTAGGGAGGGGCTGCAACTAAAGCCTGTCAGAAAAAAGCTTTGTTGCAACAGCAGATCTTTTATAGTAACTGAATAGCATTTTAATAAAAGTACTGAGACCTGTTAGAAATTAAGCTTTGCAGAAGCAGAAAGTTCTTTTCATAATGATTTACTCTTTTGTGTAAGTTATTTCTTCAAACTGTAATGCAAATTTGTTTTCAGATTTCCATTCACCCCCAGAAGAAAATGAAGATCCTTATAACCTCGATGATGCTCCAGACAATTTGGATTATGTTATCAAGCTGAAAGGTGGCATTCCCTTTGTTTATGATAACAAAGAGATGATGGAGCTCAATGAGCCTCGGAGTTTGCCATATCCTGACCTGCAGACCTACACCCTTGACCTGAGCCACGTTCTTGCTCTAATTGCAGATGGCCCAACGTATGTTCCTCTTTTTGTTACTCTCTGCCCCTTCAGGCTGCTGCTTACCTGTGGCTTAGTACTCCTCATTTCTGTGACTTCTAATTCCTTAGCATATCCATTCTATAGTTGTGGGGTTTTTTGCCTTTCTCAAGCATTAATGCATCATGGAAAATCTTAAAAAGGAAAAAGTACAATGCCATCTGTGGCTACCTTTCATTTCTTTGGTTTCTCAGCATTAACCATAGCAAAAAAGGGGTTAACAGAAAAAAAAATGAGGAATTGACGAAATGTTTCCATTTAAGTCAAATCTGACCCAAACTTCTTGAAGCATGGGAACTGAAACTTGTACCTTTTTTTTTTTTTAATTTTAATTTGGCCTATGCTAAATGTGAGGTTTTCAAACAGTTGTCTGAAATTCCTTCATGTCTGTTCTGCTCTGGTTGCATGAAGAGAAACCCTTCATATGCAGAGCACACAGATCAGCTCAGCAACATAAATGTTCAGCCTGATTTGTTCCAGATGTTAATTAACTGCTCATATGCTGCAAAACTGACCCATGCACGCACAATCAAAATAAGCCCAAAATTACCCAGAACCACCAAATTTCCGTGAAGTCTCTAAAAGCTAGAAATGTAACAACTCTAGTAGAGTCAGTGACACTCATGAGAAAGCAATGTCCTTGCCTAGTGCATGATGAAAGCATGTGCATCCAGTTTACAGTTTACTTCCTAGCTGAGAATTGGAAACAGCAGCATCTCTCATGGCTTCAACACCAGGAAAGGAAAAGAATCCACTCTAGGATGGAATTAAGCGGGAACCTGAACTGTTCTGAGCTATTTGCCCCGTGTGCCAGCGCTGCATTGCTGGTCCTCCTGCCTGGGAGAGATCATCACTGACACTGTGCCCAGTCAGCCCCGCCTGGTGCATTCTTTCCCTGTGTGTCTGTCTCACAGCTGTGTCAGTCTGTCTGCCTCGTGCAGCAGCAGTGGCAGAACAAGCCTGGCCTATTCCCTAAGCCCTTTCTCAGGAGCCAACTCCTGTGCTTCTGCCATTGTTATCAGCTCCAAATCAGTGCCAGCTTGAGCAGGCTTTGGTTACAGTCAGCAATGGGCAAATGCATTCCAGTTACAGTGCTTTATATTCCAAGCTGGATAATGAGAGGATGAGGAGGAAAGAGTCATGCTGAAGCCCTTTTTGCAGTTTTCACTTAAACCTTAGACCTCACAGTTGTAACAGGAAGCCCTAAAGCAAGAAGGGCCGTGGTAGGACGAGTTAGAACACTCAGCACTTTGGTGAATGTAGGTCAGTCACCTGCTCCTTCCACTAATTCAGAATAAGCTTTTGCAGGCTCATCCACACTCTCTGATAAATGTGCACAACCCAAAAGAAAAAGGTCTTTCCCATAATCCTGTTGCATAAGGTCTTCTTTTGGTATTGTTTCCCTGTTTGCAACAAGTGTTTCCCTGTGATTGATGCCCATCACATGTGGGGCTGCTCAGAGACCAAGAGCCACTGTTCTTTAATCATTACTGTTGGTAAACTGATAAAATCTCACCCCTACTCCTCATGCTTATGGTCTCTTGGATAACAGTATGACCCAACAGACTTCTGCAGTGGGCGAACAGATCTTGATCAGTATTGGGTTCTGTGAGACTGGGTTTGAAACAGACTTCCAAAACCATAATGGGATTTGTGTCCTATTGAGGAGAGATTGGCAACAATAAAGCAGGGAAAAGAAGGCTATTAAATTAACAGTGCTACCAAAATATTGTAGAGTCAATAAGAATTGACAGATGGTGAAGAGAAAAACCATGTCACTGGTTAAAAATAGAAGGAGAAACACGACAGAAGATGAAAGTGAAGATGGAGCTCTGAGTAGGCAAGCAAGAACAAAAAAGCATATTTTCTAAAAAGGGCACAAGAAATTATTTTGGAAAAAAGTATTTCTACACAGTATATGTATTCTCAAGGCATGAAAGATTAAAGCATATTGGATCTTATCTTGGCTTCTCTCATTCAACTGAAAAAACAAATTTGGAGGATTTAAAAAAAATTCATTATGAGAAAGGCTGGATGACAAGTTGTCTCTGTCATATATGAGAAGATTGTTCTGTTGGAGGTACCGTTTTAGGGAAGTTGTAATTGACATCACATTTGATTATAGGTTTCATGCTTTGGCCATTATTGCTAAAAGGACTGCAGTTTCTGCACAGTGATGAATACTTGGACAAGCTGAAGGACATAACATGGTTATGTAGAGTTCTGTTTGAGATTTCACTGATAGCTTTGGTCTGAAATTGGCTTACATATTTGTTAACCAGTAGGATAAAAAGAATGGATTTGTCTTGGACCTGGTAAAATGCCCCAACTTTCTTTTTACTGTGATAACTTTGATGTTCTTCTTGAATTTGAAATACAACTAGTTTTTAGAATTACAGTTAATTTTTGTGTTTTCTTTTACAGAAAAACATATTGTCATCGGAGGCTTAACTTTTTAGAATCTAAATTTAGCTTACACGAGATGTTAAATGAAATGTCTGAATTTAAAGAACTAAAGAGTAATCCCCATCGAGACTTTTACAATGTGAGAAAGGTAAGTGTGAGAAGTATTAAAGGCATGACTGTTTTTAGTAGGAGTTCCAGCAGTTTTGTTTTTCTTACGGGAGCTGTAGATGACATGCAAGAGGTAGTGTGTGCATACTACTCAACTGAATTAAGTTATTTTAAGAATGTTAATGTTTTTCTACATGGGAGCTCTCCAGGAAAATTAACTTGAATGTGCGTGGGTTAATTGGATTATGCTAAACTAATTTGTTTACTTATTCAGAATCAGAGGGACTTAATTGTGTGGAGATTGCTTTAAAGGAGTTAATCAAATGAAACTCACTTGGATTCTGAACAAAAATATCCATATGGAGGTTTCATTAATTTTAATGAACTCAAAGATATTCAAGTGCATTTTTCTGCTTTCATGTAGGTATGTCCTACTAGACTGTAGTAGGAGCAGCTGTATAGATTTTAAATGATAATTGCATTTCATATTGAAAATAGATGTTTAAATACATGTCAAAAGACCTCCCACAGAAACTAAACTGAGGGTTCATGCTGCCATCAGTATCTGGTAAAAAAAGGCTGTGATATATTAAGTAAAAATATTATCTGATTTATAGTCTTTACTCCCTCTGAGATACGCTGGGCTATAATTAGGAGACAGGTAGGGGAATCAAGGAGCTGATTTAATTTCCTGACATATTCACACCCAAGGGAGCTGTGTTCTCTTCAAAGCATGGAAGCAACAGTGTTAGGCTGCTACATTTGCTTCCCTTTCCTGAAGTGGAGAGGAAGTTACTGGAGTTACTGCATCATTTTGATAGGTGAGATTTCTTCACAATTGTTGCTGGTGTTTTTAAGCACTTTAGGTCCATTTTGCTTTGTTTCTCTACGCAACTGGAAGAGGTAATCATTAGTTTGTAACTTCAGGGTTTGTTAATCCTTCTCATTACATTTTGGTTAGCACTAGCCCATCAAAAACTCCTCTTGACTTTTTCCTATAATGCCCAGTGTGTTTGCTGGCTACTGCTATGTAGTGAACTGTCCCTGTGTCCATCCCAAGGGTGGAAGCAGATGAGTTGTCAGGTAAGTTGTAAAGGATTTCACCCTCCCGACTGTTAAACATATGGATGGGAGGATCTGTCAGCTAATTGACTCCAGTGGCAGAGACTCAGCTCCCAACCCGATAGTTTTCTTGCATAACCCTAGAAAGACATTTGTTATGTGCCACATTCAGAGAAAACACTTCAGTAGCTGATGGAGACTTTAATAATGAAACACATGGTGACCGAGACATGCAGAGGTGTGGATCAGGTGACCACAATCAGCTTGATTACTGAGAAGTTGTAATTAACAGGATTGTACTTGCTAAGTTCAGCTTTTGATCTAAAAGCAAATGTTCAATTTCTCTGGGCATATCTTAATTATTTTTTAATTACCTGCTGTTGAATAAGCCACTCTACAAAAGGATTCATGTTGTTCAAAAGCACAAAATGTGCGTTACTTGCCCTCTGGCAATAAGCACATTCCAGAGAGCAGGAACCAGCCTGCTCTTCTCTGCCAGAGACCATTCCTACTGTCAATACTACTTGAAAAATTCTTGCTGCACAGAGTTAAAAATCTTGCTTAGAGTATTTTTATGAAGCAAGCTTACAAGTAGTATTTTTCTGAAGCACTCTGGAAAGTAAACTGCATTGTAGACACAATTTCTGTAAGCCCCCAGATAATCTTGTTTTCCCTGTGTCTTGCTAACCCCAGTAATGTTTGGAACTGTAACTTCCCTGAAGTGCTTCCTTGCTAATAACAGGATCAGCAGTGAAACATTTGAGAGCCACACTTTTCAGCCTATATTTTCAGGATGTCTCTCTGTTAAGTCAATCCTAAGAAGTGCTTACAGCTCACAAGGAAAGCAAGGAACAGGATTCACCTTCCCAAAGGCTGTTGATGAATTTGTGTATCACATCCCTCAGACACAAGCGTGGAGGTCCTGGTACAATCTGCTTATATGAAGGAGCCAAAGTAATGGATGGAAAATGCCAAAATTAGGACAGATACGAATGTAGTGGCAAGGTCAGTCAGTGAATGTGTATTACTGCATTTGAAAAGGTACAGTAGAAAGCAGGCCAGGATTAATTGTTAGCATGACAACCAAACATTACTGGTTTTCCACTGCCTCCTGCCCCCTTCCCCACTTTTTTTCCTGATTTAATAGGAGATAAGGCTCATCTCAAATAAGGGACATGCATGTTTATAAGGCTCATCTCAAATAAGGGACATGCATGTTTATAAGGCTCATCTCAAATAAGGGACATGCATGTTTATATCTTGCATATTGAACTGAACCGGAACACAGCCCAAGATCAAGCTGGAGCTGGACAATGGCCCTTTACTGTAAAGAACACAGGTATTTCTCTAGACAGACAAGAATCCAGCGTGGCTGGCTCCCTACAGGAGGTGAACAACTGTCTGTGAGGAAAACACTAACTTCAGAGGAGACTCTTGAGCTCTTGAGTCTGCCATCAGCAGGATTCCTCACGTCCTCCAGCTGACACAGCAAAATGCAAGCAACACACATTTCCCACCTAACACTGCCTGCATGAAGAATGAAATTTAGGAACAAGAGTTTAGCTCTATGGTACACAAACTCAGAACTGAGTTTTAACCTTTGTGTACCAGGGTGTCTTGTCCTATATGTGAGGTTTGTTTGAGAAGGGCTTCCTGTAGACCTCTGTAGCCTCCAATAATTCAGAGCAGACAGTTAATTTTTTTTTTTTGAGGTGAAGCCAAGAGATTTTTTTACCAAACATTACTTGCTACCTTTGTAATGGATATCCATGTACTGAATTGGCAGATGTCCTTCACTGCAAATAGCTTTGATAGAGTTTCTAAAGATGAAAAATCACAGCCTAAGCCTCTTTGGATATTCTTTCTTTCTGTAGCCACTATTCCACTGTGTCAGCAAACCAGACCTGAGCATATCTCCTAGCAGTGACTTTTGCACATCACATTCTCCTGCCTGCAGGCTCACTAGTGCAGGTGCCCAACCTTGTGTGGGGAACTGTGCATGGGAAAATGCAGTTTCTGCATTCATAGCCCTGCTGAATGCTCTACTGCAGTAGCTGGCTGCTGCTGTGACATCCATTGGACTGAGGGTGTTTTAACTGATTTTTTGATTTTTTTTAATTACTGGTTAGACAAAAAGGAAGTAAATTTTAGCTGGTTTTTAAGACCACAGAGTTGAAATACCATTGGTTGTACTTGTAAGAAGGGAAGTAGGAGTGGGGTTAAATGCTACTAAATCCTATAGATCTCACAAAATATGGAATGAAATTAGCAGATGTCTGCTTTTTAAACATTTGATTAAATGTCTTGTGAGTGAACAGTGAACCTATATCTTAATTTCTATGAGCTTTGATTCATTCTGAGTTTGGTTTTTTGTTTGTTTTCCCCAGTAGCTACTTAACTGGCTTTGGTGATGAGACAGTTTCATGATATAAACCAAAATGACAGTGAATGGGAAGACTTATGGGTTAGCATTAGATCCAAAGGGAATGCCCCTTTGGCATGACATGGAATGGTGCCTTGCCACTGTTAACTGGCAGTAGAGCTGGCTGTTGTGCTTTCAAAGCTCTGAGTGCTGCTTCTCCCCTCCTGCCCTGCAGGAGTGAATTCTTGTCTACCCTCAGTCTTGCAAGTGAGCACAAAATACGATCAGGTGTAAAGGTGTCAATCATTATAAGGCAAAATTTCTTTAGACACCATAAAGAAAGCTTTTCCTCTCTCTTTTCTTTAGTAATTAAAAGAACAGAACAAGAGATTTTCTCTTCACAGCAGTGAATTTCTGTATTTGTGTGAATACAAACTCGGGTTGGATTCTGCAGCCAAACAAGAAGCTGGATATGCAGGGAGTCTCCTCTCATCTCTCCTGGTTTCTGGGTTGCTCTGCATGGCATAAATATGAATTAGACAAGCTTCCAAGGAGCTCTGCACAGCTCTAGGGACTATTTCTGCTGCCAGGAGCATTCCTGCACTACCCGAGGACAGAGTATTTGTGCCTCTGCCTCTCACACCTGTCAAAGAACTGCAAGGAGAAAATCAATCCCACTGTATAAAGCTTTGCATCCTATCAGAAAAGCTGATCCAGTATGAATGTATTGACGAGCAGGGAATCTAGCAGTGGGACAAGGAATGATGTCCCTTCAATTCAGCACTGAAGTAAAACCTGCAGAGGATTAAGTGTCAAGTTCATGCAGCCCATAGCTATTGGGTTAGAAGTATTTACAAGTTAAGGTGTACGTGTTTAGAAAATGTGGCAGTTTACAGCTGTGGATACTACTAGTCCATGCCCTGGGAAAGTTCAGTGTTATTAAAAGGGCTGGCCTTGGCATTGCTTTTTGCTGTATTTATCACTTATCACTCATCACTCTGAATCTAGCTCATATGCCCAATTCAGTGCAACACTGTCTGTGATACGCACAGATAAGCATCCATCAAACAGATCTGAGATGGAGGTTTTGTGGAGATCTGAGTGACAGTGGAAGGAAAGAGGAGGAATGCAGGAAGATAAAGAGGGAGGCAGAGTAGTTGAGGGCGGCTGGTGCTGGTTAGATGTGGGTGGCAATGGGAGCTTCTTCAAGCTCTAAGTTGTACATAGATGTAATGACCTTGCCTGAGAAGGACAAGATTTCACCCCAAAGCTTGCAGAGATAAGCACAGGGTGGTTAGGTCAGTGAGGAAGGGAATGGAATAGTCTGAACTAGGAATCTGCAGAGAAAGAAAGCCTGGCTTCGTTACTTGGAGAATTGCTGAGTGAAAGGAATTCTACCATCCTTTAAGTGCAAGAAAGCTGATGTCCACCATTGCTTGAATGATGGAATTAAAAGAATTTAACCTTTATGTAAACAACTGTTTACATTTGTTAAAAGGGTGAGTTCACTGAAGATATAATATTGTGTCCAAAGACAGGCTTCTGTCAGTCATTCTGTTTTTCTTTCCATTGAAGATTAATGTGACCTTGAGTGAAAGGTTTTCTGCTGGGGGAGGGGACAATGGGCAGTGCAACAGGAATCTGGTTAAGGGAATGCGGCCGAGGTTTTTTTCCACTAAGGAGAAACTGGGCTGGAAGGACACTATAGTGAATTTGAAAATGCAAGGAGAATGTTTACAAATAGAAACAAACTTTATGGTAGGGTTTTGTTTCTCAGGGTCCAGAAAAGTGTCAGCTTATTTTGTGTATTGTATGAAGAACAAAATGGTAACATCTTAAACTGGGAGTGGCTTTGTCTTTTTCTGGGGGGAAGAAGAAGGCAAAGGGGGCATTTGTCACCCTTATATGAATTCAGTCTGTTCAAATTGTTTTTGTAGAAGCCTTTCATAATAAATAAAAATAAAATTAGTAACTATTTTAGCATGATAACATTTCACATAATAGTAACAATAGCAGCAATAATCTGCCTAACCAAATCAGCCCACCTAAGCTCTGTCTAAGGGTTCTGTGTTCAGATACTTCATTTAGTTAGGATTGTACCCTACATGGTAAAAATGTACAAGAGCATACACACTAACTAACTGTGCTCGGGTAGCTCAAAACTCATGTCCTTAAAATCTTCCAAAAAGTTGCATTTATGCTTAGAAACAATAAAGAAGAAAAGCTGTGTGATACTCATGACTTTAGACTTGAGTCTTTTATGACTTTTTGTTACTGAAGTTACTGCTTGCTTAATGGTCAAATTATACTGGGTAGTAAAAAAAGGTAGCTAAAGTAGTGAATATTCTCTGGAAAAAGCATGAAGGAGATTCCAGAAAGGTCTCTTAACTTTTGGCAGATATGTATGTTTAAATTGAAGGAGGAGGTTAAAAAAAAATAATATATATATAAAAGCAGATCTTTGTTCTCAGAATAAACCTATTGTGATTAGCTCAGTTCTAGGGCTGTGTGTGACATGTTTGTGGGGACTGCAGAAGATGTGACAGGAGCTCACTAAACAGCAAAGGCAAACTCCAGAGAATTATTTCTCAACAGGAAGCAGGATTTTAAAAGCATTGTGATCTTTGCACACAAGCAAACAAAAGAAACAGAAAGTCTCCTTCCTTTTAATCCTTGCTCTCCTAACAGCAGTGAATTCATGTTGATTTACATAAAGAGGAAGTATTGTCTTGTTTTGTTCTGACTTTTTTCAAGACTCATTAATTCCTGTAGCTGAGCCACTACTGGAACCACTGCATTCTGAAATTCAATAAACTACACTTATTCAGGGTCCCTACACCTGTATTCTCTGCCTATGACTTGTTTTTCATTAGCATTTAGAGCCTATAGAGCATCTGTTAACTGTTGTTAACACTCTCCTGTACAAGTTGACCAAGCCTAGTAGTATTTCACTGTTCCAGGAAGAGTTTATGTTAAACTACATTTGTGCCTAAACCAGAGAATGTTTATTAACCTGAGTAAGCACATGTATAAAATGCACTTGGGCTCAAATATCTATACAAATACTCTGAGGAGGCTGAGAGTACATTGTGTGGAGGTGTGTTTACTGTTTATACATAGCACTGTTTCCTGTGTATTAATAATGTACTTTATGTTCTTTGAGACAGCAATATGTTTCTTGCTTTGTCATTTAGCTTTAATGTGTCTGGTATATTTGAATTAGGCAGTGATTAACAATTAAGTGTTTAGGATTCAGTTTTATATCCTGTCTTTATTTATGCTACTGACATTCACAGGGAGAAGCTGTAACAACCTCTGTATGTATAACATGCAAATAAAATGACTCCAGGTGCCAAGTGAAGCAGTGGCATTCCTGTGACCTGGATGTCATGGCATAAACCTAGGTTAACACTGCAGGAGGGTGGCTTATTCATGTGCTCTGTGATGTGTTTCCTGCTGATCTTTAAAAGCAGATAAGGATGTTGATTAGTTCTGTTGGTGGAATGTGAAACTGCATAGTCACTGCACAGAGGGGAACACATTGGGCTCACTTTGTGCATGTCCATGTTTGCAGTTTCCTGGACAGAGGAGTCCTGGATAAGAGTCCTTTCTCAGACATTTAGGTTCAGTGGTTCAGCTACTTATAGCTGGCTTATCAGAGTATTTGGTTTGTTTGAGTTCTTTTAGTGTTACTAAGGACTTAGACAGGAAAAGCTTGTATGACAGCCAACCCCCCAGATCCCATGAGTTGTTTCTTTGGACTGTGGACCAATAGAGGCTGCTCAGGTAGCTGTGCAAGATTCTGAGCAAAGCAAAGCAGACCCATGGAAATCATTTGTTTCTTTTCAATAGGCTTTTTTTTTTTTTCCAACAAAACCTGAAGGACTGCTCTCAGCCCTTCTGTGAATTTGCACTTGCTTAGTGTGTGAAGAGATCTAAGAAAAGAGATCTGAAAAGTCTGTCAGTGTTGTGAGTTGCTGTATTATAATTAAACTTGGAAAAAATGGTGACAAAAATCTCATGTATATTCTTTAGTTCTAGTGACCTAAGATGTTTCATATGGTTGAAATGCAAAAATGAATTCTGCTTTTGGATATAGCTGAGAATTCCAAGTCCCTTCAGTCAATGAGGATAGTTATAACCACAGTCTATAGAGTGGTACTGTTGATTCATTAATGAAGTAAAAGGATACTAAGGGACCAGAGTGTTCTTTAAGGAAATATCAAATTTGATCTGAACCCAGGGTCAGTGATTGACACTTAGAATGTATCTTGTTGAAAATTTTCCTATTTAAATAGGATACTACTAATTGAGGGCTACTTTACTTATAGTTTTGCTTATTGAATAATTCTACCAAAATCAAAATCTCACGGGTCTGAAGCATTTTGATTTGCTTAGGCACTAATCCATTTGTTACATTAGGAATATTTTAGAAGGCTTTAGTCGCCGTTGTCAGTGACATAGATACTTTGCTAATTAAATTTATGGATGAGTAATTAAGTAGATGGATGATAAGCATAAATAACCTTTTGATTTCAGGTTGACACTCATATCCATGCTGCTGCCTGCATGAACCAGAAGCACTTGCTGAGGTTTATTAAGCACACCTATCAAACGGAGCCCGACAGGATTGTTGTAGAGAAAAAAGGCAAGAAGATGACTTTAAAGCAAGTCTTCGAAAGCCTTCACATGGACCCCTACGACCTCACTGTAGACTCTTTAGATGTCCATGCAGTAAGTCTGGTGAAATGACAAAACAAATGGGAAAAAGCTAAGTTTTCCAAGTGCAAAATCCTAATTTCTACAATGTTTGCATGATAACTTCCTAAATCAGAATTTGACTTCATGCATTACAGTGCATGCTTGAAAGAAGTTATCACAGGATTTTCCTTTCTGTGCCTTTTAAGGCTAGGCAGTTTAATTTATGAACTATTGTGCGTTCTTAAAACTACAGTTATTTGGTTTTTTCCCTCCTCCAGGGACGTCAAACATTCCATCGATTTGACAAATTCAATTCCAAGTACAATCCAGTTGGTGCCAGTGAGCTGAGGGACTTGTATTTGAAGACTGAGAACTATATTGGTGGTGAATATTTTGCTCGTATGGTTAAGGTAAATAAGTTTAAAGCATTTTAAGTAGAGAAATGAAGGTTTGTAATAGATTTGTGATGTCATAATTGTATACAGACCTAACACTATGGTTAAGTGATTCCAAGTATTGGGCTTGCTCCAGCAATTTCTCAGAGGAAAACTTCTGCTAAGCCAGCCCCTGCTGCTTTCTGAATAGTTTTGCAAGTTAGAAACATACATATAAGCTGTGTATGAGTTCAAAGCTGAGTTGTGGGTGGTTTTAAACTAATGGAGAGCAGCCAAGGGTCAATTCACTGGTTTAATAGGTTGTAAGGATTTAGTTAGCTACTGGTAGTCGCTAGGGAAGTGCGTCTGCATAAATCTGCATCTGCACATGTATGCAACAGGCTTCAAATTAATTTCTTAGAACAAAAAAAAATAGCGTTTTTTGTGATGTAGTAGATGTCAGCTCTTCTTGAATGAACAGAAGTATTGTCTAAAATTAATTGCTGTAAAATTGCTTACTACCATGGATTTTGGGTCAGATTCTCTATTGTTCTGCATATTTTATGTAAACATTTGCTGTAGTTTAAATAGTCTAATTCTGATTTATCGATCTTAAACATAGGTCTGACAAAGGTGTTAGTAAAGACTGCACCAAGACCATTGTCCTCTAAAAGGAGGCGTCAAAGTTAGTCCCAGTTGTATGTACAGTTAAGTTCTACTCACATGATATTTGAGCTAGCTTGCTAGTAGAATATTTAGATGCCTAAAATAAAAAAATGGATTGAAAGACAAGAGATTCCCTCTATCTTTAAAGGGTGCCAATACAGTTATGTCTGCTCTGAGAAAAATGCAATGATAAATATATTTCTAGCTGTAAAATGATCTTAGTGTCCATATTAAAGCAAATATATTTATTACTTACTAGGAAGTAGCCCGTGAACTAGAAGAAAGTAAGTACCAGTACACAGAACCCCGCTTATCCATTTATGGACGGTCTCCAGATGAATGGCTGAACTTGGCAAAATGGTTCATTAAGCATAAAGTTTATTCCCCTAATATGCGCTGGATAATTCAGGTTCCCAGAATCTAGTAAGTAATCAGGAGCTCTTGGTAATCTTAATAGTTTGAAATCATACCAATGACTTAATTTCTGATAATATTTAGATGGCTTATTAGCTGTCCTGTAGTTCTATTTATAAGCAATAGCTTGGAAGATTTATTTTTGACCATTGGTGCAGTTTTCCTGACAGTCTGGGGGTGGAAGACAGGAGATGGGGATTGAATCTACTCTTTATGAAGCTATTCATAAAACTACTGTGAATTATTTGTAAGTCTGAAGACACTGAAACCAAAAATTACAACTGGGTGAAATGAAGCTGCATTCAAAGGCAAGTTAAAATACAATTTAGTAATGAGAATAAATCAATTCTTCAATTCAATGAAGGAGTAGAAAATGCTCTGTCAAACTTATTATCAAGATTAGAGACTAAATGATAGTGAACTTGGAAACAATCCAGACTGATGATGTCATAACTTAAATCCTTATCAGTTCTTAGTTTTTAAGCATCCTTTGAGACTTTGTTTCCAATACTGTGTGTTGTAATACAGTCTCCCCTGATAATTTTGTCAGACTTAATAGCTGAACTTCATGTTTTGAAATTACACAGTTAGAGTATGAGTAGAGAAGGAGCTGTCGCAGTCACATATATCCCCCAGTGTGCTTTTCCTTGGGGAGGAAGTTTCTCTCCTTTAATTTCTTAATTTCTGGCACAGTCAGCACTTGGAGTAAGTCATGCACTTGGTGGCATGTGGAAGTACTATCCAATTCTCTGAAAGGCTCACTAAAGCACAGCATTCTACTTTTATTTGGAATAGTTACAACTTTAGGGAACAGGATCTTTCACGAGAGGTAGCCTGTTGGGGCTGCAAGGGCCATTGTCTGCTCTGAGGCAGCACATACCCCTGCATGCTGTCTCTGTTTTTGGAGCACTTGAGAGCTTCAGCAGAGCCTGGATGAAGCAGAGTGCCAGGCAGTGCAGGAAACAGAGTACAGAGACAATCTGCCCTGACATAAACTCTGAATTTCTGAATCCTGGTGGAACTGAAGCTCTAAAATGTACACAAATAACAGAAAATATGGAAGTGAAGGACCCTACAAGCTTATTAAAGAATGTATCTATTTTTTTGCCTTCAGTGACATATTTAGGTCTAAAAATATTCTGCCTAGTTTTGGGAAGATGTTGGAGAACATCTTTGTACCTTTGTTTGAAGCAACAATCAATCCCAAAGACCACAAAGAATTGCACCTATTCCTCAAATATGTAAGTATGTTTGGGTTTTCTTTCTCACATGAAATGGAACCTCTACTGCTCTTTTTTTTTTTTTTTTTTTTTTTGGTCCACAGCTGCTCCCAGACACTAAAAGAAGCTTCCTTCTCCACAGATTGCTCATATTAGTATTGTTTCAAAGCCCTGACATATAATTTAGTATAAGTCTGTGTGAGGTCGTACTGTCACATAACCTGTTTATTTCCTCAGAAACAGCTCAGCAGCTATTTATTTGTCCTTTCATTAATGACCAAAAATGTTTGCATGCTCTTGTGCATCATCATCCAGGATGGTTACTTTGAGCTGCCTCTGAACAGGCCTCCAAGAAGGAGGCAGCTGGAAGGAAGTGTTGTGTAGATGATGATGGAACTCAGGAGAGAAGTGGGGATGTAACTGCTTGGACAAGGTTAACACAGACATTTCTGAGTGCTGGGAGCCTCTTGCTTTCAGCTGCTTGTCAAAGACAGCAGATGAGTTCAAAGGATTCTAGTCTGGATCTTAGGGAGTCTTGCAGCTCTGTAAACCCTCACAGTAGCCTGAAGGCTTTTGTACACCTGGGCTTCCTGTTTGTCTCAGAAGAAAAAAAAATGGATAAAACTTTGACAAAACATGCTATTTGTGCTGTGTGCATGGTGTGGTAGGATGCAGAGCAGCAGGACTGCTAGGATAGGAAATGAAGGAGGGGAGGCTGGATGCTTGTTGAAACAAGTCCTGAAGCAAGAGTAAGTGGCACTGAAGTTTGCTTCTTAAAGCCCTGTATTTCTGTGAATTTCTTCTCCCACCAGGTGACTGGCTTTGACAGTGTTGATGATGAATCCAAACACAGTGGCCATATGTTCTCAGACAAGAGCCTTAACCCTGACCTCTGGACCAGTGAGAAGAATCCCCCATACAGCTATTACTTGTATTATATGTATGTGAACATCATGTTGCTAAACAACCTTAGGAGGTAAGTAGACACTTTTCTATTTTAGAAGCTCACAGAAAATCAGTATCTTTCTCTCAGACTGTCAGTGTCTAGATTACAGATCTTCTGAAGTAAGGGTTATTTTGAATTATTTAGAGAGTTGAGTATTTTTGGGATGTTTTGAAAATACTAACAATAGAATTAATTCAAAGAAAATATTCCAAAATTGTAGACGCATCAGATTACTATCTTGGTTTGATATTTGTGTGCATTTGGTTTTTTTTTTTTTTTTAACTCCTTAAAGCTGCATATACCAAACAAAACAAAAGAAGGAACCCCACAAAACCCACTTACAGACCCTCGCTTAGCTTTGCAGCAGATTCCCAAATACAATGTACCTGCCTCCTGGTGCCCTGTTATCTCCTGGTAATTCAAGAGATACAAAATAGTATTGTGACACCTGCCTTAGGAGCTGCTGCATTCAGAGACACACCAAGTAGGACACAATTACAACCTAACTGCACATCCAGCTAAATTCCTTTAGCAGGCTTCTTGACTCACTCAGTTTTACTACTTTTGAGACCAACGTCTGGGCAAGCGTTGCAGGGAGTTATGTGACATCAGACTGTCAGAGCAGATTTTCACATCAGGCTCAGGAAAGCCTAAAATTCAACATGAAGTTATGTTGCTAAATTTGCAGCTGACTCATTGAGTGACCTTGCACAACTGACTCCAGCTGAGGCACAGTGAGGTTATCCACTGATATGAGACTGTCATCACTTACCCTGAAAGGATTTGGTTCATTTCATTTAGGTTATTTTAGTTGCTTAGAAAATGTTTTGGGATTTTCTTACAGAAGGTGCAGAGATTTGTCATTTTACAGTTTTATCCAAGTTAGCTTTCAAAATGTTATTTCTTCTCTCCCATTGCTACTTCAATCATTTCTTTATCATCCTATTAGACCAAAACTCATAATGCAAACACCCACCTTAAATTACCTTGTATGTGCAACAATCAGGTGTAGTTGTTAGTTTTTATTCTGTAATGGAAAGGACACACTTCAGCAGACAGCTAAGTCATCCCTTTTTCCTGACTTCCTTTACATTCTCTGTAGTCTACATGCTTTTTCTGTTCCAAAGACAGATTCTGCCAGAACTAATGCGTTTCTTTTTTACCGCAAGATCATTTTGACTACTGTATTAAAATGCCCCCAGATAATCATTAACTATTCTTTATAGCTGAGATACTGACAGAATTCACCAGTGAGTCACTAACTGCTCACCCTGTTAATCTGAGTGCTTGAGTCAACACAGCCCTGACAAGACTGTTTTATATTTTTGGTAATACATCCTCACATCAGGAGAAATGTTACAAACTTCCACCCTAGAATTGCCTTATATTCTAGCACTCCTTGTTGAAATTGTGTTTTAAACATCTCCAAATACTTGTGGGACATTTGTCTGCACTGAATAACAAGGTCCATTATAACCTCAAACCCAGCATCACTTTTAATGTAGATGATAACATAATTCTAGAAATTACAGTGGAAGTCTGGTGTAATAACTAACATTCCTAGATCATCACTGCTTCTGAGGGTGTGGTTTTATACTACACTTAACCTGCTGAGATGGCAGGCTCTGATCACACTAGGTACTGTTAGCTAACTCTTGGCAACGTGCTTCCCTCATTCTGAATCAGGAATTTTGCAGCCACAGGTTGCTTGGTTTTACTGAATTTTACATCTGCCAGTTCCCTCCACTGAAATCCATTCAAGAGCTGCTCACCCAGCGGGCAGACAATTGCTAAACGAGATGTAACTGGGGAAGGAAAAAAGACACAAATATGTCTGGTGGTAGAAGGTGCTTGGGTAGAGGGACCTGCCCTTTTGAGCAGCCCACTACAGGTAGGCTTGGGTAGATGTCACATCAAACTGTATGAGAATGTGTAACTTAATTTTCTTCTTTTTAAATTCATATATTGCTAGCACTTATATACCAAATAGATAAAGAATAGTGCTTTAAGTAAAATTTGCTTTTAATCTTTTCAGGGAAAGAGGCATGTGCACTTTCCTGTTCCGACCTCACTGTGGAGAAGCTGGGTCTATCACACACCTTGTTTCTGCCTTTCTGACAGCAGACAACATCTCTCATGGATTGCTCCTGAAGAAGGTATTGCTTGGTTGCTCCTAAACTAATCACTGTGTGCTCAGACATCCATCAATGGTTCAAACGGGAGGCACCAAATTGACATTTTTCTGGGCAGCCCAAAATTAATTAGGGCTGCCCCATTAATTCACTTTCTTAGAAAGGCACAGGTTAACTCTTCAGTTTGGTCAGAAACTCCACCCAGACCCCCCCAACACCAGAACATGTGTACCTGTTGGAGGGAGTCCAGAGGAGGCCATGAAGATGTTCAGAGGGCTATAGCACCTTCCTGTGAGGAAAGGCTGGGAGCACTGGGGTAGGGCAGCCTGGAAAAGCGAAGGCTCCAGGGAGACCTTCCAGCACCTTCCAGTAGCTAAATGGGAGTTACAAGAGAGCTGGAAAGACTTTCTGCAAGGGCAGGTAGTGACAGCAGAAGGGGGAGTTGAAAAAGGGTAGGTTTAGATTAGGTATTGGGAAGAAATCCTTTACTGTGAAGATGGTGAGGACGTGGTACAGGTTGCCCAGAAGCTGTGGATGCCCCACCCCTGGAAGTGTTTGAGGCCAGGTGGGACGGGATTTGAGCCACTTGGTCTAGTGGGAGGTGTCCCTGCCCATTGCTGGAGGTTGGAGCCAGAGGATCTCCAAGATCTATTTCATGATTCAGTGAAATAAATGAGCTCTACTGAACTTCCTATTCTTGAGCTACAAAAAGACAGCTTTGTCTTCACAGGGAAGGAAGATCACCTGTTCAGATATGTCAAAGACTTGGCAGCACCTGTTTTTGGTTACTCCAAGCAGAGTTAAAATTACATGAACAAAACTTAAAACTTTAGACTTGCTACTGCTACTGCTCCCTGGTTTAGTCCCAGAAGAACTTATTATTAAAGCTCTTATTTTTTTTCTCTATGGGGACAAAAGTAATTTTCTCTGATTGGCATATCTGTACTTCAGGTTTCATTCAGAAGTTCTGAAAGGATTTGATTTATTTTGATCAAGAAATTCAACATCGCTGTTTGACACAACAATATTTTAGATAGAACAAATGTTTTATGACAGAACAAATGCTATAATTCCTGGCATATTAGTTAATGAAAACCATCACTCAACCCATCCTCAGGGCACAGTTTCATAATTAAAATAATTGGTCAGTGGGTGGCAGACTTGTACTGAGTTTACTGTAATTTTTCAGGAGTTCCCATATAAGTGAAATTTTTTCTGATTAATGGTGGAAAAATCTCTGTATTTTTCAATATAACCAAGAACAAAGAAAAAAAATGTGCCTAATAACGTGTCTGATACTATGCTCACAAATAATAATTCATAAAATTAGACCCAGACAGAGTAGCACTAAAGCAGTGTGTGACCAAAGCATTCTCCTCTCCCCTCTCTTCTGCATGGCCTGGTGTGGTAAGAGGCATAGCAGGTACTAAGAATAGTAACAGTAATAAAGGTACTTGTTAGGTTCATAGGTTGGCTAAGACAAAACAGTAATAAAGATGACGTGATCACAGATTATTTATATTATGTACAACAGCAACACATGACTTCTCATAAATTAAAACTTCTTTTGCTCCTAAAATGTATCTATTGAACTGCAGCTTTGGAAATAAAAAATTGCTTAGCAGTTCTTGCCCGTCTGTTTTCTGTGACTTCCAGGTATGGCCATTATGGCCATATATATACTTACTAATCTATAGTAATATTAGTCACCGTATTTTTTAAAAAATTACACCTATATTTAAGAACATAAATTACTTTTATAAAGACCAGTAAGATTTAAAATTCAGACTCTTATGTTTCCTGGAGAAGTCATGGTTCAATATCAATCTAATTTTTTGGATCTTAGTCTTCCTCCTGTAGTGCTGTTTCCGTTTAATCCAAGGGAAATCCTTCTCTTTTTCATTATCCCATAGTACCATTAAATGCTGACTGTGTTTTGTTTTTCAGAGTCCTGTCCTTCAGTATCTGTATTATCTTGCACAAATACCCATTGCTATGTCCCCACTTAGTAACAACAGCCTATTCCTGGAGTACTCCAAAAATCCGCTACGGGAATTTCTCCATAAGGGACTGCACGTCTCCCTCTCCACAGATGATCCTATGCAGTTTCATTACACAAAGGTAGGAATTGCAAAAAGCACTGGCTTTGAACTTAGCAACAGCACGACACGGGTCCAGAATGACCTAAAAGCTGTTTTATTTCATTGCTTAGGACATAGTGTCATGTCTTTCAGTCACTTCATTCATTCTCCCTCCTCATTCTCTGTCTACTACTCACTGTTAGGCTTCGGAAGGAAATGTCTGATTTCCTAATTATGTTTCTTTTGTACTCTTGCCTCTCCAGTGTTGGCTGTTGAAGTATAAAATGAAGGATGAGGCTGAAGGGAGGTTTGAGCCTTCATAAACAATCCTCTAGAGTGCCAGGAAAGTCCAGTTTCCTTACTCTAATAAGTCTGGGGAAGTACATTACAAAAACACGGTGTGGAATCTCAAGATGACATATGAGCTGAAACAGATTCCTGCCCTTGGGTGGCCTGGCAGGACAGGAGTGCGTGGTCACTGGCTGTGATGCCCTCGTTGGTGGCTGGCACCGATTTGAGCCATGCTGTGCCCAGAGGGGCCTGTCTGTGGCTCAGCTCCGCATCCCAGGGCAAGGCGAGCCCTGCCCCGGGCTGGCTGCTGGCCCAGGACACGGAGCTGCTGCTGGCTGGGGCATGATGCAGCCACAGGGAGTGACACATGGAGTGTGCAAGGCCCTGGGCTAGGACAGCCTGCTGGGGCCACACCCGCCTGCCTGCCCTGGGAGGGCCGGAGTGAGAAATTGCCCTGCTACTTGTCCATGTGCAAAATCACTCAGGCTTTACAACTGGCTGCTCCAGGGTGTTTGTGTACCCTGGAGGCTCCTTTGGAATTGCCTTAGAAATGCCTCCAAGGATCTGGACTGCAGGCTGCAATTTCTTAGCCTAAGCTAACTGGATACCCAGTGTCCATTAATTATTAACCAGTAGTCCTTGAGAAATTTGAAATGAACAATTCTTTTCATAGTAGTTGTGATTTTTAAAGTTTTAAACTTCTAATTTTTCACAGCTGTCTAAAAAGCATGTATAAAATCCTTAATTAGTAATGAGTACATATCCCCATTTATATCTTGTTTACATATAATTTAATATTAAATGTATTTTGGTGCTGCAGGAAGCTCTCATGGAAGAATATGCTATTGCAGCTCAGGTGTGGAAACTAAGTACGTGTGACTTGTGTGAAATAGCAAGAAACAGCGTTCTACAGAGCGGATTGTCAGATAAGGTGAGTATGGCTGGAAAACCTCTTCTGTGAATTTTAGGCCAAGTTGGAACCCAGAAGTCAATAGTCTGAACACTGAATAGCTTAGTGATGTATGTGTGCACATCCCAGTCCTCTTGTCCAGAAATAGTCACAAACGATCTGCTATGCAGTCTTACATTACAAGTAAAGCACAAACGTTACTTTCCCCGTTAGCTTTGTTTTGGAATTCTCAAAATATGTAGAGAGACAAGATGCCTGTTTGTACTCTGTTCTCCTTCTACAAACCTTTAATTATTTGGGTGATACTTTTCTGCCAGTGATTTTCTACATCATGTCTTAGCATTAAGTAAAAACAAACTGCCTGCCACAAGCAAGACATTTTTTGCTTAAAAGGGAGTACTACAGAAAATATTGTGGTTTAGATAGGCAGTCAGATTAGATTAAATTCCCTTTTGGCTTTAAAATTCTATACAGCCAAGGCTTTCTCTAGGACTTATTTTAGAGCATTCTCTCTTCTATGTCACTTTTGAACATTTCTCGGAAGAAACTGGTATTTGAAGGGGCTTCATGAGTACATTCTGTTGTTTCTTCCAATATTCCCTGGTGACAACTACTCGTTTTCCTCTTGTGTGACATTTAACCAACAAGAGACCTAAGCCTCTTTTTGTCCTCTCACATACAAAATGTGGCAGTGAAGGCTGAACACTAACACAGAGGGTTTTAGCAAGCCAGACTGAGTGCACTTTAGAGTGATTATATGGGTAAACTTTGGCCTTAAAATCTCCTAAGCTGGTTAAGACTCTGAAGAAGAGTTCAATGGCCAGCTGGTTGAAACTGCTCTTTTCACTTGTACTGGACTCATTTAACTAACACTTATTTCTGCAATAAGTCAAAGCAGTTGAACTGACTTCTTCCTTTTAATCCTGTTCACAGGAAAAGCAGAAATTCTTAGGGGTAAATTATTGCAAGGAAGGGCCTGAGGGAAATGACATTCGAAAGACAAATGTTGCCCAGATCCGGATGGCCTTCAGGTACGAGACTCTGTGCAATGAACTCAGCTTCCTGGCTGATGCCATGAGAACAGAAGATATTTCTACTCTTTCCAAGTAGTTACAAACTCAGAGAAACCAGAATATGTTCCTCTTAAGTAGGATATGATCCTAATTAACCTCAAATCATCTTTGATGCTACAGAGACATAACTGAACAGTACAGAGACAAAGGGAGTATCTGTGGAAGGTAAACAGCGTTTGCCGTCACCTGTTCCTGCATTCTTCTTGTTGCAAAGATTTCGGTTTCTATGAACATTAGGCTTTTTAAGATTGCTGTAAATATTACATGCAAACTCAGAATCATGTACTATTTGTTTCATACTGTCTTAACTGTGCCCTGCAGTGTAGCCTGGGAAACTTGAGAGAATATCTGTAGTGCACCTGTGCTGTGCACCTGAGGATCCCACAGATGCTGACAGCACACACCCACCTGGGTTGGTCTTGCAAGTCTCAGTACCAGTCATGGCTTTTAACACTTTTAAATTTAACCCTTTATTCATTAGCAGTTTCTATGGTGTGCAGAATTTTGAGGCTACCCTTTCATTCTGGAAGGTGTTCTGACACAGTTTTTAACTCAATGTTTCAGCAGTCATATTGGAAAACAAGAAAAACCAACATCGGGTAATCTTGTTCAGTGACTAATTCATTCCTGTTGTTACGTAGGATGTCAATGAAGAACAGCAGATGAATGCTTTTTAATCTAGCCAGTGGAAAACATGGTGTCAAAATCACTATTATACATTGTAATGAGTCTAATTATATCATGAAAATTTTGCCTTGAAAGTTGAGGACACTTTTTTTATTGCTTTGTAATGGGAATATGTGGATATGCCCCTTCAAATTACATAGAAATTTATGCAGATAATTCTGGTTGCATGTAAAGAGAAATTTTTTACTTGAAAAAGGGAAGTGTTCTTATGAATCAGTGGTAGAAATGCCAGACCTGGTTCTGGTCCTACTTCTGACATATTTTTACACATTTGTTTTAGTCTGTATTTTAGTCGACTACAGCTGAATCGGAAGTCAAGCTGTCTATTTATACAGAAGCCAGCCCACTTGAAATCTGTCATTTCAAATCATGGTATGTTATGTTAAACTATTTATGAGGAAGTGGTTAGTAAAATACAGTTACTGAAGCATTTGTCACTTTCAATCTTCTTTCTTTTTCATCATCTTTATGAAACAGTACTACTCCTGCAGAAAGGATTAAAGGTAATAACATGATGGCACCTCTGTATTGTAGAAGCTGCACACAGTTTCACACCAAAAAAGACTCGAGGCTGGGGCAGCAGAGGGTGTGGATGCCTGTGAGTCGAGCAAAGCAATTCAATTCAAAGGCCTGCAGTCCCTGAGGCAGGATCTGAACCCAGGGTTAGACCCCTGGCTCTCTAATATCCTGATCTCTAATATCTCTAATATAGGGACACTGGGCTTCTTCAAACAGGCATTCAGCATTAAGGCATAAAAAGCCATTAACTGAATCTGGCCCATCAAGGTTCACCTGACCTTGAACCCTTAACGTTGTGCTCAATCAGATGTCTTAACTTACATTTCCTAGGCCAGGCCCTTCTCCTGGAGCTTGGGCACCTACAGCCTTCCTTTCAAGAGCTCTTCAGGTCTCACTTGCCCTTGCAAATGCAGCCAAAAGTGGCCGTGGTGACACCACCAGTACCAAAGGACCCATTAATGACATAAATGTATAGAGGCATTGAAGACTCTCTCCTCAGGCTGTGGCAGTTCCAACGATACCTACAAGGACACCCTTGCAATCTCCTGGATGGAGGTTGCAAGGAAAGGGAACTAAAACAGGGGAAGGAGGAATTCTTTATGATGTCCTATAGCTGTGCAGCCTTGCAAGAACCCCCCGAGCAAAAGAGAGATAAACCTAAAGATGTCAGGCAGCAGCCTGGAATTAAGGCTGCTCTGAGGGAGTCCAAGGCACAAGAGGGAGAGTTCTGGCCATGCACTCACCATCACAATGGTGAGTCATGTCTGCAATGTGCCAGATTTTGTATTTCTTGTACCCCTAAAAATCATGTGAAACCACATTATGCTGCCCAGCTGTACAAGAGTAAAATTGTCCCGAGTTCTTAGTCAGCAGCCCCTTTTTGCCTCACTATTATAGGAACTTTAGCAGCTAAAGTATGCAGTCTCAGGATTTGTGTCATTTGCTTTGGATGAAGTCTGAGCAAGAGGTTTAAACTGTTTAGCTGCATCAAATGCAGATGTCTTGTTTTCATCAGTACAACTTCCTAATAAACCGTTAGCAACATAACATTATTTGGGAAAAACATCTGCATCCAGGCTAAATAAACAACATGCTTGATATGAAGAATTCAATTTTAAGTATTTTCATCTGATAAACGTTGCTTTGCTTGGGTTGTTTCACCTGAAGATCGCTATTAGTGCTGCTTTTGTTGTCACTTACATGTCTTTTTTAGTTTCCTTAAAATTACACCAAATTTGTGTATATATTTAATACCTTTTCAACTTTCCTTACCTCAGGTTCTAATAGGTCTGTAGCTGTTATTGAGAAAAAAAGAAAACTGGATTTGCATATTCAGTGAATGGACAGTAACTGGGATTCTGACAATAACCACAGTAACACATAAGTGGTCATGACCACAAGTTCTGCTTTCTGTGCTTTCTTGTGTGCTGCTTTTAAGGGGAAATTGGGCTTATATTATTATATTTGGGGAAATATAAACAGACATCCTTTCAAGCTTCCACTACTACATTTCTCCTGGTCATTGTTTAATTGGGCAAATGTTACTGATTCCCAAGTTCAGTTCTTAAGCTTTGCCTTGTTTTCTTTTCTTAAAGTTGCACTTTTGTGCGAATGTGAGGCTGTTCAGAGTAACCTTGTGGGCTCAGGCTGTGGCTGGAATGAAAAGACAGCTCCAGCACAAGTCACTGCTGTACACACAGACACCAGTGCAGGACAGGGCAGGGGCTGATCCCCCCAACTGTGCTGAGGTCAAGCCTGGTTAGAACACAGCTGGTTCACTCAAGGGCTGGAAGAACATCGCTGTAGGTGGCAACTGGGTAAGCACTGCTGCAGCATGGAAGAACATTCTACTTTCTCTTCATTAGGAGAGTGGTTCAAACATTATTCAAAGCTTCCTTATTAAATCTGCTAGTTCAAAAGCATTTTATACTTTCAACTTGAAATGGTTAATTATGGTTATTTGATGTTTACAGCCTATCTACCTGAACAAATCTTTTCTGTTCTGTTACTTTAGCAAACTTAAGGCATTTGCTCTGCTACAGCAGAATACTTTTTTTTTTCACAGCCCAGAGCCACCTTATTGTCTCATATCATTGTTCTTTATGTGTGGCTAAACATTTCTGTTCTCTTTGCCTAGTTAAAATCCAAGTCTGAAAAGGTGTCTGTAAAAACTGCTTTTTCTTTCTGTGCCTGGGTTACATGATGTTTATCTTTTGCCTCTTGTGGAAGCATTAAACATTACACTAATGAATGAATTGTAAAAGAGTATGGTTATGGATTTTGTGTGTGTATCTCTCAAAAAAACTGTAGCTCCTCCCAATCTCCACAGGGAGAAGTAAACCCCTGTGCAATTAAATAGTATCAACACAGATATCCTGCTACAGTAACCATGACTTTTGAGGAAAAGCTTAACACAAAACACTTCAGTAAGAAAGGGAGTCAAGATTTTTAGATTAGAACATCATCTCTTTCAATACACAAACCTTATTTCTGTGCACTGGTGAAGCACGGGAGTACAGGTTTATTGTACAGGTTTATTTGTAACTGAGAAATGTGCATTTGTCCCCCATGCCTCTCTAAGCACTAACCACCACTGTAAACAGCCCAGTCGCTATAACAGTGAGACACTAACACCACTACTTCATTAATCATTCACCATGGCAGACAGGGACTGTCTCACATAAAAAGTAGTTTCTGAAGAGCTGTGAAAATGGGTCAGAACCACATGGAAGCACAGATTGTAGTCTCAAACTCCTACCTTCTTACAATTACAAATTTCAGAGGTGCAGATTTCCAAATACTTCAGGCTTACTTTGTGAAAATACCTAGCATTTTTTAAAATAATACTTAGAACTAAAGAAGAGTGCTCATTTTATCAGCTACTGAGTTGTATTCTTCATTCCAGCAGACACACTGTGCAAAATTCTATCCAAGTTCAAAAAACTGCTAACTACTTTTAATATTAGGCCTACAAACCCCATGCCCAGTGTTTACTATTTGAGTTTTGATGGGTTAGTGAGGTAAGTAAAGATCTGCTAATGAACATCTTGGCAGCTCAGACAGAAAAGCAGAATGTGCTGTCCCATCCCTCATGGATGTATTATTGGCTGGCTTAGAGCAAAACGTTACCCGGTGATCACACACTGTGGTCACTGGAAAAGGACATAGCCCCACCCAGGCTACTTCCAGTGACACATCCCAGCAGGAGAACTTTTCAGTCCTTAAAGAATATTGCTGTATGATACATTCTAGGCATTGGAATCAAGCATCTGAAGAAACGGCAGTTAACAAAAATTCAGTTTTGAAATGATTGATGTTTAAGTCACACTCATAAAGCAGAATTCTGTTCACCCACTTAAAACAGGTGAGGATAAAACCTCTGGCAAGTTATCTTCAAGGATGATTTAACAACTGAAGCCCAAAGAAAATATTTAATTACTGTCATATTACTTTCATTACAGAGTATGTGTGAATACAAAATTAAAGCATTATGTACATGCAGTGTAAGGATTAAGGCCAGGTTAACATACAGCTCCTACTTACATCAAACATCCTCAGGGCTTCCTGAGGGGGCTGTTGTTCCAGGATCTAGCTGGATGCAAAGCACAATGAACCACAGCCAGTATGTTCCTTCCAAAAATAATGCATTTGGCACATACAGCTCTACAGGGGTGGGACTAAACAGCTCAGTTCGAACCTGTAACACAGAGATCTCAGTGGTTGCCCTGGGTTTCCAGAACTGGAAAGAGTACAGATTAGAAAACCTTTCTAATTATGTATAGAATTTTCTTTAAAGGAAAGATAAGCAAGGTACCATTTCCCATGGAAAAAAAGAACCATGTCCATCACATTGATATGGTGCCTAAACTTGAAACCTAGTTAATATAAGGTTTGGTAATTGCTCTGGTACACCTACCTCTTGCTGTGCCTGTCAACTGGTCATTTTATCCATTCTAATTTCCTGATCTGTGAATGAATTCCTCTTCCATTTCTGCCTTGGCTTGGAAAGATCCAAATTGATAAGCCAAGTAACTAGACAGAGGAAACAGTTACATTAATTACATACACAAGGAAAAATTAAGAAAAAAATTTCTAAACCTTAGCATTGTTAAACTTTACCATCTGGAACACAATGAAATAACTTGGGGGAAAAAGTGTATCACACTTCTCTGAAAATAAAAATCCTTTCCCCGAACAAACCTGCTCCTCAATATTGTCCTCCAAGAATTAACGTTGTTTAATTTTTCCCATCACTGCAGAACATTCTAATTTATTTTTGTACCTAGAAGAGGTCAAATTAGAGCCAGTTTTGTTGTTTTTTTTTGTTTGTTTGTTTGTTTGTTTTTTTGCATAGCTGCATTGAGGTACCTTGTTGATACAACCCTTCAAAGTTTGAAAGAGCCCTGACTCACAGTGCCCCACTTTTAACCACACCACCTGAACAATGCAAGTGGATTTGGATCAAAATTCAGTTTTCAGACTTCTGTGGTACTAAAGCCAAGAGATTCCTTAAGCTTAAAAGGACACTGACATTTCTTCCAAAGTAACTTTATTGCACAATTCATACACAAAGTTTAATATAGTGGAATGTTCTTAGCTATTAATAGCATCTCTAATGTTTAAGTTACAATTTCACATTAAACCTGTAAGAAATGTTCACCTAACACAAGAAAGTTAATTTGTTCTAATGCCCCCCACCAACAGCTATTTGCAGTAATTCACATTTTCAAGGTCTAGCTTCTGGAACTCATTGCCATGTCCATGCCAATGGATTCCTTTTCCAAAACTGTTTGCTAAATGTTGCACTTCAGACAGTAATATCAACCAGTACCAAATTACTAGTTTTTCAGTGTTAAAAGTATCTATTTCTTCATATAACATACAGTACATATATTTTACAAGGCACACATTACAGTATCTACATCACAGCAGTGTGAATTACAGCAACTTAATTTAAAAAAGCTGTACAGAATACAAAGTTTACTTTGTCACTATTTAAATATTTTTTTCATTAGTTTATTTTGTAATTGTCATTATGCTGCAATTAACCTGTTTGCATCATTATAAAATTACATTTTAAGAAGTTCATGTAAGTTCTCAGCAGAAAGTCAACTTACAAAATCTCAGTTCAGTATAATTCTTGAAGTACTTGAAAAATAAAGTTAGCTTGAAGCTTTCATTTAGATGTTCTTTCTGTTCCAGTGATATAAAAAGTTTAAAAAATTCAAAGGTTATTTGAAAGTTCTGAACATGGACTAATGCAAGCTCAAAAAGCAAAAAGAAAACTAACTGGTGCATATTAGGAATACTTGCACATGTTTTAGTGGGAAATCCTGGGCTAGTAACAATTTCCAGCCCAAATAATAACTGCCTTTATGCAACCAAACACTCCATACATTTACTGAAGAATATCTCATTGCTATCAATGGCTTAGGAAAGGAAAAAAAGAAAGGAAAAAAAATTAAAAAGAGTTCTCAGCTATATACACCCCTAAAAGGATTTTTTCTTAGCTAAATACAGATTTGCACACTAAGCCATACTGGCACTCAGATGACAGACACATGAAGGGTACGTTGCTACTCTGTCTTAGAACCTATGGTAAACTTGACAATGGTGTCACAAGCCAAGCTCAAACAAGTGCCATATGCTGTGCACATTCTTTAACAAACTGATGTAATTATTTTGTAGCCAGTTAAGAAAAATAACCTAAATATGTATATCTACATGTGCAGATGCCTTTTAGTTCAGAACCTGTCTGTGACAAAAGGACTTAAGCCTTATGGCATCATGGAATTTTAACAGGTATGGTAAGGAAGAATGCAGTCTCACAGTAAGCAAGAGTTATGCTGATACTCCCTCAAATGCTACACTTGAATATTTTAACTTGAGGTTACTGAGTGAGAAAAAGTAGTATTTGTTTATATATATAAATTAATTCTCTACAGTAGCCACTAATTTCCACTATTCATGCACAAGAAGCTTAAGATGGGTTTCCTGAATACTAACAATTTGAGACTGTCTAAACTTAGTTCTTTAAAGACTTTATTGTGCTAGACACAAAATACTGTTGCACTCCAGTTGTGATATCCTTTTTCCAAGCTGTCACATGCACATCCCTCTGCTACATAAAAGCATATTGCACTTGTAGATATAAAGTAGAGCACCCTTACTTAGATTATCACTTGTAACTCTTCGTATATCTTCTAACTCTGATCTCATCACTTCAAAAACTGAAGAGGGGCAGGTAAAACCACAGCATCAGATTAAACTACACCTTAAGTGCTAATTCAAATAAAGGCATTCTCTTCAGATATGCCCAATGTTTAGAAATAATTTTAGCTGTTCTTTATCAAAAACTACTGAGAAGCTGACTTACTGCTTTTAGGATTGTGTATGAAACTGTTTAGTGTTTCCAAACTAATAAGACTATGCTAAATATCATATTTAAAAAAATAGTCTAAGAGATAAGTCTTGTTAGAAGAATAAGGGGAAGTGCACAAGTACATTTACAGACCTGCCTAAACTCTCCAAAAAAGATTTAAAATAATTAATATTAAAATCATAACAGATCAGATTAGGTACCTGTAAACACTAAGAACAGCAATAAGTTCCTACTTAAGAACAGGCAGTGGGACATTTTCAAGTTTCAACAGTAAAATTTCAAATTAATAACCACTAGTGCTAACTCATCATCTTTATTCACATTAGTTGTGAATAAGGGACTGCTTTTAAGGGTAGCAACTGTGAGGTCAAGCCATCTGCTGTGGTTCATCTCTGTAGCTCTACACTGTGATGCCCAAACAGTTTGCAGTTGTAGTTGTGCTGTTGCAAGAGGCTTCATCGAGCAGTTGAACTGTTAATTAATATCAAACGCTGTTGTTGAAGTAAACTGTGTTAATGACCACTGAAAGAACAGTTTAATAATGAAGACTGCACACACAGAGCCTTGCTCAGATACCCTGTGCTTTAGGAGAGCAGCACAGACTCACAGCAGCCAAGAGGAGAAGGAAAGGACAGACTGTGGAAGAACGGCAAGGAGAGGTAAAACCAGACGCTTGGGAAAACAAAAACTTCAAGTGGTACTGCCTTGATCAGCCTGGTGGGCAGGGTCAGGGTCTGTGGGGCTGCCCCGCCTCATCCACCATGTTCAGGATGTAGGTGGCAATGTCATCTTCTGTAGGGGCCTCTGACACCACCCAGGAATCTCCTGCCCCAGTCACCTGCCGGCGGCACACAGGACAGTTTCTGTGGCGGTCACTCCTGTTAGGAAGGCACAGAAATGAGTGGCTTTCACTGATGGTCTCTGGCTGCCCAGAAAAAGCCAAAAGAGCCCCCAAACGGACACACAAAACCCAAACAAAAACCAATCCAGTGAGAACTTCAAGAATGATCACATTAACTGGATTAGGCCACCTATCTATTTTGTTTGTTTAAAAACTTCTTCCTTTGTGAAGACTTCTGAATGGAGCTCCATTCTTTGAGTGAAAATTTGGAGTCATGTTCCTCCTAATCCATGTTTGGTCAGGTCAGACAGGATGCATCTGGCAAACTGGCCAGAAAATTTAAATGGAAATTCACTGTCTAAATTAATTCTTCCTATCTTCAGGAATTCAGCTGAGGTCCTTAGAAACCAATCTCCTAAAGGCTTCCTAGATAAAGAGATCAAGGAGCTTTTTCCTGGGTCATGCAGCCCACAGAAGTTTAGAACTGGTCCCTCAGAGTCCCAACCCCCTCCACCATCTCAGGGGTCCCAAACACTTATGTTTGAGTTGGGAGCCTCTGTTATGCCTAAATTAAGAGAAGATCAACCTGAAAAATTACAGACCAAAAGAAAGCATGGTGTAACTGGAACTTATCAAGGAGTTCAGCTGATTCATCACCCAAAGCAGCATATAATCCACTCTCCTGCAGAGTCACTAAACTAAGCCCTGTCTTGCTGATAGATGTTAGGATATTTTCCCAGAAGAGAGAAATGACTTGCTGTATTCTGAGATCCAGTGACTTTTTTACTATGTTTTCTCCTTGTGGAAGCCTGATGTTTGTTACAAGACTAACTTCCTTGGTAAGTCTTTCAAAAAGCCACAAAACAAATTCTTATGCACCAATTGTGTATAAACCCATTTGCATTAAGTAGCAAAAACCCCCTTTTTATAACAGAGCAGGTCTGTGTCCCCTAATGCCAGACTTCTAGACACTTCCCTAATCCCTGAATGCCTGCATGGTCAAACAAGAGTGTTTCTCCACAAAGGAAATTTTCTCCCCCACTTTTCCAAGAAGTGGTGTATCAGAGATGCAGAAGCTGAAAAGATGTTCAATTTACTGTGAAGTTGAACATTGTAAGCTACACATTATATACGTAAATTTGAAGGTGCTGCCATTGAGAAGAAGTGTCTTTCTGGAAGACTCTGATATATTTAAATCAGTAAATTGTATGCTATTTATTTGAAGTGAAGGCATAACATATGGGAAAAATCCCTCTGATAGTTATTTCCCAAGTTTGGGGTGACAGACTGTCAAACTTGCCTTCATATTTACACAGTCATAACAAGCCTTAAATGAAATTTTGTGAAGCATAACATGCCAGCATCTGCACGTACCATCTTCTCAAGTTTCTGAGCAAGACTATAACAATTCAATTTTAGAAGAATAAAAATATGAAAGAAACTACAAAACAAATGCTGAAGAGCACTTTCAAATCTTTTTGCAAAATTTCCTGCTTTCCTTCTGCTTCAGTCTGATTTTACTCAAGTTTATGTATCATATATGTACATTAGCTTAGAAATATCTTCAGACATTAAATTATATGGCAACCACAGAATCTTTCAAACCAAACTGAAACATGCATACTATAAAATAATTAATATCGTTTCATCTATATTACCATTTATCAATGCATTTCTGGCAGAAACTGTGAGCACATGGCAGGATTAAATCAGCACGCCCATCCATGCAGATGCAACATTCCTCTTCATCTGTCAGCTGTTTAACCCTGCAGAAGAGAAGACACTGTTTGCTTCCAGATGTTTGATATTTATGCCCCAGTAACTACACCAGTTACTACATTTTTCATAACAATTAGTGATGGCCAGAAAGAAACACCTGTGCTTTTAATCTGTGAATGCACTACTTATGTCATCCCAGCTATGTCAGCAGTGAACTATACTAGCCAGAATGTGCATTTATTTTTTGTGTCAGTATTTGTATCAGGTGCTTTTGGTGCTGCCAAGGGTTCTGTAAATCCTTTTTTGTATCAACAAGGAAGTGTGAGGAGTCCTAACTGCTTCATATCACATGACTGGGCAGAAGAATAGAAACATTGTTTACATTAAAGGCAGGAGAAGAACCTGCCTTCCTGTCACTGCACATCAGGCTGAACTAGTTCATAATGAACTTTGCCAAATTTCTGTGTGCTGGTTTATATCCCAGACAAAAACATGCATGTCAAGAGGATCACTACCAGAATGCACATTCACTCAGTTCACATGGCATCAAAATGCCAGGAGCTGAACTGCTCATTAGATTGAAAGGGCTGATTTTAGCTTGCAATATGCTCCATATGATTGCTCCTCACATTAGGACTCTCAAGATGACTGTTACCATAGCTTTTCCAGTTAAACTCCCAGGTGTTACTATTGGTGGGAAAATTTAAAAATTATCTCACTACCAAAGGTAGATGTTGAGATTTTATATCTTTTTCCCAAATAACAGGTATGTGTATCTAATGCTCTTAACAGGAGTATCTCAAATACATGCACCACCAAGACTTCTCAAGTGTGAAAAGATGCAGAGAATCTTCAGTTTTCACTGGCCTAACCAGACTTGTAAAGTTCACGATGTTATAGTCACAGCTCACTTCCAAAACAACCAAGGAAATGTTCTGAAATGCTTGGGTTTTCCAAAAACCCTGATTTGGGAACCCCTGTTCTGACCCGAGGACAAAGATAGTGGTCTAGAAAAAAAAAAGCATTTCAGGATCAGTCCACCTTAATGACTACTGTCCAGACCATTTTTGCTTAGGCATCTAAGGGAGCTTGTCAAATACAGATTCATTTTTGAACTGTACAGAACAGCCAGCTACGGAACAGCAGTCAACATGCTTTGTTTTATCTTTCAGTAGGTCCTTGGGGTTTCCTTTTCAATTTGCTTTTGAAGAAATAACTTTAAAATGATTTTTTTTTTACAGATGGTCATTTGCATACAATGAGGACAACAATTTCCAAGAAGCCTTCTCACTGTGTTCTCTAGACCCGTTCCCTCTCATGTTCCTCTCCCATGCAATTCTGAGTACTATCCTTTAAGAGCACTTGAATTTTTCAGATTTGCTGGTGTCTATAGAAACAATTATACAAGGGCTATTATACAAGGGCTATTTATAAAGTTTCTGCGAAGTCAGCTTTAGCAGGACTAAGTTCCTGAAGAAACAGTAAAATAAAGGAGTGACTGACTAGGGAAATGCTTATCTCTTCATTATCAGAAAGCATAAACCACTTAGGCATATTTTGAATGCTCTGAATAGGAAGTGGATGTTGTAGAGAAATGGGGTATTATTCTAGGGGAAAAAGTTAAGAAGAGTTAAACAGATAACACTTGCTGGTTTTAGATAGTGAGGGCTAACTTTGCAGAGCTGAAAATGTCAAAAGGTGAGAAGAATTAAGGCAAATGGGTGGTTATCACAGAAAAACAAACACAAGTTTCAGTGGTGTAGAATACCTGAAGGTGCTTCAGCCTGTATTTTCCTTAGTAACTTGAAAAACTTGGCTAAGACACAAGCTCACAAAACAGCATCATATTAACAAAGCATACTCTGTTTTCATTTGTGACTGATACTGCCTCAAGTGATGAAGTTTACAAACATGGAGGATGATCATCTCCCCTGTCTCCAAGTCTGAAAAACTGAAAAAGAAACTCACATAGGAAACCTTTTATCTTCCTCATTGACTTTAGCAATATATAAAGTTGTTTTGCATAAGTATCTGGGGTCTATGTTGTTTGATTTGTCTGTTTGAAGCAATGACTATTTCCAGAAAACCCTGGGAAAGTAATTTTCCTGGTCTTTCTCAAATATGTTCACAATTTAGAGGAAATTAAATGAAATTAAAATAATACCTTCTGCAATCCACTGACTTAGAAAAACCAGGGGGTTCTGTGGAGTGACAACACAGGTGACCCCTTTTTAATTCCAACAGCTGAAGTGTGACACTCAGGCTGTTTCATTAAAATACCTGGCTGCCAACTCTTCACTGAAGAACATAGAGAATTCTACCATTTACTACCTTTTCTAGTAAAACCTAGCTCTACCTCACTTTAAACTGAGTTAGAACCCTGAATTTATTCAGGAAAAGTAAGGAATTACTTGTGGCAGCAACACTTCCACACAGGGAAAGGATGACAGGCTTCTTGCTGTTACATTCAGTTAGAACTGAAGTTATTGCAGGTGTTGACCTCAGTCTTTTGTTTTTCCTCTGGTTAACAAAGCATAAGGTTAACATGAGTGTGACAGTTCACATTTTTCCAGTCTTCCAAGTTAAATTATTACCATAACTGATGGGTTTCTAGTGGCAACAGATGGGAACTTTCACATGCCAAAATGTAAGAGGAAGAGAAAGTTTAAGGGGAACAATAACAAAATCCGTTTAAACAAACACTGTCAAACCCCCTGGATTTGTAGCTGCAGTTGATTCCGTTTCCTCCCGTTTCCTTTTTCAGGAGATTCAACATATACTATGTTTATATTAGAACTGATCTCTAAAAGGGTTGTTCTGAAGCTAAGGTATGGTATGGCACCATATTTCAGGATTTCACCCAAGCACACTGCAGCTCCCTTGGTGCAAGGGAAGGTGTCCATGTTTGGTGATGGTGATTCATGTGCTGGTACAAAGCCTGCAGCTGCCAAGAGCAAGCAGGTTTCATCAGCAGGTGTTTGTAGCTCAGGTTTGAAGCAAAACTCCCAAAATGCTTATGCTGTAACTGGGGTCAGAAGCCAAAGTGCATCAAAATACCTTCCCATCCACAAGCTGGCCTGACACGAAGACAGAGACATCCAACTCTCAGCAGCTTCTTCAGAAGTGTCACTCTGTGCAAGAACTCCTGCTGCTTGACTGGTGATGTCTTTATAAAGTTGAGTGAACTGATATAAGTTCAAGATTCTAGAAGCTTCCACGATGCCACTTGTTTTATTTATCTTAAGATATAAGAATTGTTTACAATTACTTATCAGATTTTAACTTGGCATTGCTCAGAATGTTTGTAAAGCACTGCAGTTCTCATGTAATGCAGCAGTCCCCTTCCTAAGTGTCCTTCACCACACTAACAAGCTGCAGTCTGCCTCAGCAAGTCAGGACTGCCCACAGCATGAGGAACACCACAAGCAGCACCACAATTTTAGAGCAAGGCAATTGCCATCACTACTCACATGGATTCAGGTGTGAGTTAGTTCCTTACACCCAAAAAACCAAGGACAGGCTAATCAGTCATTTGATAATCTGAACTTAAAACTGCCTACAGTGATGGCTGCCTTAATGAAAACAAGGAGCAAACAGAAAACTGTTAACTGTCGCTTTCAAACAGAGTTTGAGGGTTGGCTTGTTTAATCACGTGTTAAGATTGCTCTGGGGATTCAGGGTCATTAAAGGACTTTACGTCATAGGATAGAGAGGGGAAGATTTCCTCATTAGATGGCAAATTTCTTAAGTTTTTGTCATAAAATAAAACATTTAACGTTTAGATTCATTTTCTAAGGGATCAGACTATGTACAGGCACACCAGCTTAACTAATAATGCCTGAAAGACCTGACTAATTTCTACTACTGATTTCAAAATCTACAGTTCGCAGTTTGTTGTACCATTGGATTACTTGACCTCACAAATCACCTGCACTTGTAACTAAAGGGCTGTAAGTGCTCCACTGGAAGGAAGGCATCACTCCTTTAAACTTAGTTTTAAAAAAGTTTTTGTTGCCATGCTTTTTGCAGAAACTTAGAATTTACACTTAATTTATCTCCAACAGCACCCATGAATACATCATTTGTATCAAAACACATGTAGCAGGTGCTGGATTTTACAAGTAAAACTGACAGTCCTCAAATCTTTGCATACAAACTGCCCATCAAATTAAAATGTTCACACTTACTTTGGTACATATTATCCTAACGATCACCTTCCAGAAAGCAGAAGAATCAGACCCAGGCTGCACTTCAAATAACAGATGTTTGTCTTGTCCAGAAGCCAATTTTGCAGTACTGAAACAAAGCAACATCAGTTTAATGCCATGTGCTGGACCTGCAAAGATCAGCAGCCTCAGCCAAGTGGGATTATTCATGGTTCACCTGTCTGCTCTGTGTCCTTAAAAGAGATTTTAGCAATACTGCCAAGGGGCATCAAAGCATAGAGTAATGACCTTCTTAGCACGTCATGGAATACACAATCCATTTCACTTTAAATTGCAGAGCAAACTTCAGAAAATGTTATGCAAGTCTTTTGATCCAGCATCAGTAAGCAGGTGTACTTTACAGACATTTAAATTCATATATACTCTCACTGTTTATTACACTAATCACACAATCTCGTCTCCAATCTGAAAAGGTTATTTCCTCAACAGGTATGTAAAAAAAACCCTGTGATTACCAGCCTATGCTGATGAGGTGCTTTTTTGTTAGAATATATCAATAATGAGGTAGTCAGGTGAATGTGTCAGGTGACCTAAGATTTTTTTCTTTCATGGAACACAGACACAACAGTCTCTTCCATAAGAATCAGAATACATTCAGGCTTAAGTAAACACTGGAAAGAAAGAAACCACTCGAATAACAGTACTTTGGAACCAATTATACTGATACATGCCTGGAGTACCAGGCAAAACATCAGGTTATGTCCTTCCAAATCTATTTATGTGTCTACCCAGAAGACAGCTGTGTGTTCTTCAAGGTCATTCACCAAAGTATGACCCTCTCCAAGATAATTTCTAAACCGAATACAAATTCACGTTATAGTTGAACAGCAAACATTACAAAGCCCTTATTCAATGTGTGCGTGTTTCCACTTCATTTTATCGCTCTCATTTTTTACCATAAATACAGACTAAAAATGACAACACTGCTTTTTGCTCATTTCCTTTTACTGTCATTGTACTGGTCAAACAAAAGGCAGGCTATGAAAAATGTGATGAAAAAGCAGCCTTTTGTTTGGGATTATCTAGGTCACTGGTTTGGGACAGTAAGATGCATCTCATCCTTAATGAGAAGCAGCCTTGCACGTCTGCAGAGGTGGCAGGGATAGTGAAAAACAGTTCTGTCTCAGGTGCCACCCCCCTCATGTAGGTCTGCTGTCCCTACCAGGCTTCTATTGCTCCTTTCTACCTGAACTGACAAGCACAGAGGGAGCAGCATTGCATCTTCAGGTGGAAGGGAGAACAATAAGGGACACAGGTGACACTAACAAAAAGATGACACTAAACCACCTCTTGTGGACTTTTAAGAGAGAGCAACACTTGCTGGAGGAAGAGTACTGGAGAAAAGTGATTTTAAGGAGGAGAAAAGGCTTTGGTTTTGAAGTGTAATTACAACCATTATAAAAACATAAATAAATGAAGGAAACATTTCAAAACCATTGGGCCAGTTCTGGCTTAGCCAGCACACAATAATATACCGCATACAAGGTCTCTGTAAAACACAAATAGAAAGAAGCAAAGTGAGGCTTACATATCATTGAGTTCAGCTACTCTTCCCAGAAACTCTTCATAGGTTAGGAAACCACTTTCTTGAACCAAAGAGGCATGCTTTGCTACTTTTTCTGGCAACTTGTTAATTACAGTTTGTGTGTGGTTTGAAATCTGTTGACCCATGGTGAAGTTCTTCACCTCAGTTCTGCAGAGAGAAGTTCTCATTCAAGGTGTAGAGTCTCTGCTAAAAATATTAGAGAGTTACATTTGTGTGTTTGTGAGTGACTACTCCCTCACTTTCTTTTAGCCTACCATAATTATTCCACAAGTAACACAACCTGAACAGTCATATCAGAAACAATGCAGAACACTTAGAAGAGTCTGGAATGTGGCATTATAATCTTACTAAAAATGTACTATTTTGCTTGCAGCAATACTTATATTAAATAGAGATAACTTTCCACACAGATTCAGCTGCAACACACACCTATGTAAGTACATCCAATGGAATGGAAAAAAAATCTTAAGATAACAATGGTAAGTCATGACAATCTTTGTTTATTCTAAGTATTTGTGCATGTGAATATCAGAATGTCTCAAATAATGTCTGTTTATACATAGACATTACATCAGGAATCAGCTTTCTTACATCAAACTTACACTGGCAGATCAAAAGTACTCCCACAGCATTCTGAAGCTGGTAAGCCAAGGAATCCATGTCAGAATAAACCAATTTAGAGACCTCCCTATCTGCACAAAACACTCAACTTTAGGATGTATTACAGAACTGACTTGCTCAAATGTCTAGAACTCCAACTTACTTCACCTTTCCTTCACACCCAAATCTTTTCCCCAAAAGTCTGCCCAAGGATTAATGCCATGCCCTCCGAGTATTTATCTACTTACTCCCCTTGATCCCTCTGCATTGGACTTCCCCTGAAATGCCTCTTTGCAGAGTTCATTGTTTGTCAAGCAAACCAGTTGTGTCAGGCCCCTTTACGACTTCTACAGATAGAGGTGTGTGAGGGCAAGCGAGCTGCAGAACATCCACCTAAACCTGAACACGGAGCAGTCTGACAGTAGCTGCGTTACAACCTCCTAATGAGAGATACCGCAGAGAAAGCAGCACTTTGCCTTGCAGGTAGCTGTAGCAACATTGGGCTTAACCCCACGCAGAAGAAAATTTACAGCTGTTGTGATCTCACCACGATGTGAGAAAACACAGGACACCAAGCGAGCTCCAGTCGGAGGATACTGAAGTACTATGCAACTTCAGCCCAGTAAGCTTCCAATTAATAGTTGGAATTGTGACCAATTTCTGTTCCCACACAGATACTATGCCCCTCCAGCCACTTTTCTCCTTCCCGGTAAGGCTCCAGCCGCCTCCTGCCCCGCTCTCCGGGGAGTGTTTGGTGAACACACGCCCAGGCCACACACGTCAACAGCACAACCTGTCACCTTCCAGCCACCTTCTCCCGGATCTCCCAGGCTTGTGCTCCCCCGAGATTCTGAGAGAGCACCGTGCCTTCTGCACGGGCCCGCAGCACCTAAATTCCAGCACTGAAAAGTTTGGGGGCAAACACCTGCGAGGGTGTCTGCAGAATTGGATATCGGGAAAAGTTTCACCCCGGGGGTGGGAGAGCACTGGAACAGTCTCTCCAGGGAAGTGGTCACAGCATCAAGCCTGACAGAGTTCAGGAAGCGTTTGGACAACGCTCTCAGGCACACGGGGGTGACTCTTGGGGTGTCCTGTGCAGGGCCAGGAGTTGGACTTTGATCCTTCTGAGTCCCTTCCAAGGAGGCGTACCCCGGCACTCCACGAAATGTTCCCTGCTGTTCACCCTTCAAGACCCGACACACCCGCAAACCCACGAGGCGCCCCGAGCAGAGCGGACGGGCCCGGGCACAGCCCCTCATGGCCCCGGAGCGCCCCGCTCGCCCTCCCCTGCTGCGGGCCCTCAGCGCCGGGCGCGGGACGGGCCGCGCTCAGCCCGGCTGCGTCACGGCCCCCCCCCCCCCTCCCCCCGCC